>JAVQJF010040678.1:0-42572 GCA_036023855.1 Gadopsis marmoratus | reverse complement strand
AGCTGATCACCTGTCAAACACACAGGTTGCCAACAACACGTCTGAGACGTGTTCAGGCCTCACTGACGGTTCTATCGTGCAGCGGTTTCTCTGTTACTCCCCCTAGTGGACAGAACTGCGCTGGGACTCGAAACAATTCAGAGGGAGAAGCTGCAGCCATATGAATTAGAAAACAAACTAAATACAGCTGCAGTGTCTCTGGACAGTCGTTACAGCTGGAACATGTGTTGTAGTTCATCTCTAGCTGGACCCTTTCTGACACTGTCGGCTGCACAATGGAGCATTCTGATTATTATGGAGTCTAACATCATTATTGCAAATACATTTTTTGTTTAAAAATGGCATGTTGCTAATGTGGACAGAGAAAAATAGTCATGAGAGAAAGAGATACAGAGTTTTTTGGCACAAGGCCTTTCTTGTGAGTACTTCTATAGTGTTATTCTAGAGCACTTGTTATAACAACATATAAAGTGTTGTTGCTGTAACTTGGTATCTCGGATATGATGCTACTGCAGTGCAAACTATTGATGGGTGTAATGCATTTGTCAGCCCCCCACCCAATATCATGACCAGCCGTCACTGCATATAATACAATATAAATTGCTACATGGGAAAATAAGTAAACTAGCCCTGCAATGACTCATGCAGCACATATGTTGTATAGTTATCATTTTACTTGCCCTTGCCAAGGAGAAAGCACAATTTGACTTAATAATATAGACGATCTTTAATTCTACAATCCTACACCTTTATCTGGCAAAATGCAGAATGTCATGATTAATGGAATTAAACCACATCCAAATATAAACAATAGGACATACGGTATGTACTGTATGGACTTGTATGTCCTGTACGGGCAGCACGGTGGTGCAGTGGTTAGCACAGCAAGACAGTTTTGGATTCATAAAATCTACAAGCTACACAGGAGAGTCTAATCAAGACCTCAATCCACTCTAGAAAGTTTGGCTTGCTATTCACTCAGTCTCCACGAAACTTGACCGTTTAAAAATGTTCGATCGTTATTGGTCAATCATGACACACATATACACACGTGCAGAGAACAATGCTCAAACACACAGAACTTTAAAAAAAAAATTATGAAACATTGCAATGTCCAGATCTGCACATGGACTCAAGGCTGTAAGTTAACTGCTGGCAAAGGTCACAACTTAACTTGTGACTTGAAGCGGGTTTATTTATTTGTGAACTTAATTTAGTTAATTTGTAAATAAAGAGACATATTTATTGAACAATGTAAAAAAAAAAAAGCCCCAAGAAGTGACTGTAATCTAATGAGTTAAAACAATAACAGACATCTTCATCACATCACGCTGCTCTGAGAAGTGAAAATCAATCTACGTTACTCTGCAACTTAGCTACCTCGCTAGCTAGCTAGCCGCTAACAGTCAGCCGGACTCTGGTACTTAACCCTTGTGTCGCCCTTCGGGTCATTCTGACCCGAAATGCCATTGAATTTGCCATTGCACTGATCCGAAGGGCGACACAAGGGTTAAGAGGTCAATGCAAAGCATTAAAGGGCGAAAGGAGAGGACGTCGCACTCTCACAGCTGACAAACAGGTAAACTTACGGATGCGAAAGTCTTGCTGAAATACCCAACAACCTGCCGACCTGTCTGTAAGTCGCCATGTTTGTTGTGATTACCTAAATGGACCGGAAGCGGTGCGTCCTATTTGCGGAAGTGGCGCATTATTATTGTACGTTCGTTAAAGTCTCCCCTCGATACCTGACCAGCTATCGTGAAGTGCAATTTTGCTAAAGCTCTAAAATAACAGTAAGCTGCAGTGAAAATGCCGTCCGGCAGAAACCTTAGGAGGAGAAGGGACTCGTCAGACGTGGAGGAGGATGAGACAACTCAAGAAGTCAGGTAGCTGAAGAACTTCGCTGAAGAAACTACGACATGAACAGAAAATACTATCTAGATTAATGTTATGTTAGCTAACCAACTAACGTTAGCTTAGCCGAGTGCTTCATCAAAGTTAAAAACGATAACTACCTATATATTACCAGACATCGTGTATTTGGTTTTAGTTGTATTTTTATTTAATATCATTTAATGTGCGTATTTCTTCGTTTAACCCTAGGTCAAAAGTGGAAGAGGCTAAAGAGCTTCAGAGTTTGCGGAAACGACAGACTGGAGTCAGGTAACGTGAAAATATAACACTTGTAATGCCGTTTCTCAAACCATGTACGCGTTTTAAAAAAAATGAAATCTCTGAAGTATAATGTGATAAACATATGAGATGTACATTTGTGTTCATGTTTCCCTTTTGTTTAGCGTGACCGCCCTGTTGGTAGGAGAGAAACTGCCGCCAGAGGCTGAAAACGATGTAAGTGATCATTTTGACTTTTAATTAATTTGGATTAACCAGACTACGTGTGTGTGTGTTTTAACTGGCAATATGTTAAATGGTTCGCTAATAAAATAAACATTTCTCACAGAATGACCCTTTTAAACTGAAGACTGGAGGGGTTATAGACATGAAGAAAGTCAAAGACAGGAATAGGGATATGTAAGTAAATCTCTGACTGCTTTATTATTTTGAGGCAGAGCTATTAATATAGTGTATATGTGTACTTCATACTTCATGTACTTCATGTGTATGTCATTACAAAATGGAAAATGTGTATAATCACATATGACAATCATTTGACCTCTGTTCCACATGCAGGACAGAAGACGAGACGGACCTCAACCTGGGCACCTCCTTTTCGGCTGAAACTAACAGAAGAGACGAGGATGCGGACATGTATGGCTCCTTTTTTCATTTGTGACACACCCTCACTCTTTGGCATTTGGAATGTGCTGATTTAATTGTCAGACTTGACTTTGAACAGGTTCACCTCAATCCAAAACCTCAACTAGAACACCCATTTCTTAATTGGTTGGTTTGCATGAGTATTACATGTTAAACAGCAATATTCAACGCCTGTTTAATCTAAATGTGGATGGCCAACATGCTTGGCTTAGATCTGCCATTTTGGTTTGAAAGACAAGTGAACAGTTATAGCACATCTAAAATAATACAAGTTTGTAATCCCAACATTTAAGAGACAACTGTGGATACTCACACACAGCTGTTTATGGAGTGCTTCATAAAAAGTTTTTCATGAATCTATCCTCACAGGATGAAATATATTGAGACAGAGCTGAAAAAGAAGAAGGGGTTGGTGGAAGCCGAGGAACAGAAAGTCAAGGTGAAGAATGCAGAGGACCACCTGTATGAGCTGCCTGAGAGCATCCGAGTCAATTCTGCCAAGAAGACGGAGGAGATGTTGTCCAATCAGATGCTGAGTGGGATCCCTGAAGTCGATCTTGGCATTGAGTACGTATAGAAGATTCTCAAAATGATCCTGTAATTATTCTTTTCAGACTCTTCAAGAGTTGTCAGCTTTTTATAAATCCACAAGAAATGCATTCTGTGTTGAGACACGACTATCTGACAGAAAAGATGCACCTCTGTTACTGTTTCTGTGAATTCTTTCCCAGTGCGAAGATAAAGAACATTATCTTCACGGAGGAGGCAAAAGCCAAGCTTCTGGCAGAACAGAGGAACAAGAAAAAAGACAACGGGACATCATTTGTACCCACCAACATCGCCGTCAACTACGTCCAACACAACCGCTGTGAGTCCTGTCAATCTGTAAACATTGGGGATTTTGATAGTGAGAGGGAACCAGAAGGTAATGAGAGGTGGTTAAAGGTTAAAAATCTAATTGTCTTTTCTCAGTCTACCATGAGGATGTGAATGCACCACAGAGGCACCACAGACACAGAGAAGAGCCCAAAGCAAGGCCACTGCGTGTGGGAGACACTGAGAAACCTGGTCCAGAGGGTAAGAGACTGTTCACAGCCACACGGTTCCGTATAGCATAGCAGTTCAGTACCTCTAGACTACTGGTTGCCAACCTTCTAGTCGAAGGTACCCCCACAGCACTGTCAACTGAACTCATGTAACCCTTCATTGATTGCCAGCTATTATGTACCAAAAGTGTCACACTATTGGTTACATAAAAGTGGAAAAAAAATTGTTAAAAATATTTAGGTTGTTTTGCTCAGAAATTGTACTACTACTACATAGTGAAGCTGAATGCTCCAATCCATTTAAGTACACTATAACAGAGGAGTTGTACTTCTTTCTATAACCTCTCTAGAATTAGTGACTTTATTTGAAACATTGTTTATACAAAGGACACCTGTAATCTGATTTATACCTTCTTGTTACTCCACAGCATCATCACCACCCAACTACCGCAAACGTCCAAACAATGAAAAGGCCACAGATGACTACCATTATGAGAAGTTCAAGAAGATGAATCGACGATATTGAGTCGGGTTTTTTTGTTGTTGTTTTATAAGTATTAATTACTCAACTTGATGTCCATCTTTAGATTGAAGCCTCCTGATGAGCCATGAATATATTTAGCAGACTGGTTTTTCTCAACTATTCATCACAAGACTCCCAAGATACTGTTTGTAAAGACTGTAAATAAGCTCTGTGTGGTTATCTGTATACATTACATTTGCTTTGTGATGTGTTCTGTAAAAGGAGATACCACATCATTGAATAAATCAAGGAATCTGCCAAATAAGACCAGAAGCTGTTATGGAATACAGGAATAACATAAGAACTGTTGAATTGGGTGGTATTCCTGCTCTGAATTGTGAGTTTAGCTTTTTAGTCCACTGTTAAATCTTGACTTTCAGTTGTAGAATGGTGTTTTCAGGGCTCGATTAAAAACATACAACCAAAAGATTAAAGTTCTTTAATGCGACCAGTGCCGAGAGGAATAAAAAGAAAACATTACAAAAATAAACTTTCAAAATAAATGAAACTAAAATAACTAACACACACATACCCAATACTTAAGCGAAGTCTTAGAATATAAAAAAACTGGTGTTTAAATGCTGCAAAGGTACACTAGAAATTCATACAGTTGTCTGCTTTTATAACTTTCCTTCAGTATTGTATGTACAATATACGTATAAAGACTATGCAATTTATTTAATTTTGAAAAAGTCATTTAAAATGAGGGGAATGTTACATCTGGCACGTTTTTCAGGTTTAATAGTTTTTTTTCCTCCTATAATACCGGTTAATGCAAAATAACATAGCATCTGTGCTCCAAGCAGTGTCCACATTTCTTCTCATGGTTTCTCTATTGAGGACGTCCCGTGTCCGTTGAGGTGGTGTTTGGGGTTCGTCTCCTGTGGAGGAGGTCCCTCCACGTCCTCTTGTTCACCCTGGGTAGAGCTGCAGCTGCTGCCCGGCGAGGCCCAACTGTCTCGTCGGCGGTAGGCCTCACACAGTGGCAGATCAGTACTGTCCCACTGGCTGTAGCTTTGCGGAGCGGAAACCAGTAGGAGGCAAAGAATCAGCGCAGCACAGAAAGAGAGGAGCAGACGAGAGCGGCAGGTCAGAATAAGCACATTCATACACACGTGAGGGCGCACGTACGATAGAAGCGTGGAGGTTATGCTGAAGCACTGGAAACTGGATCAGCGCGCGACACAGGTGTTTATTAACTAGACACTAGTCAGAGGTGCGGCTAATCAACGGTTGATTTTCTTTGAAGTTCAGCAAAAAAGGTGTGATTAGTTGCTAATGGAGGAGAAAGCAGAGCGAGTGCAGCGAGGAAGGAAGGCCTACACCCAGCATGCTCCAAGCAGGACTCAGAGACACTTCTTAATACTTTCTCACACAAAACAAGACAAACTACTCCAGTGTTTTGTCTCTACTTTATTTCTTTATCATCCTGGGTCTATTGGGACAGCTGGCACAAACTGGGACACATGTACAACCACACCACGTGTGCTCAACGCCACCTGCATGGTTACAGCTCGAATTAACGGAATCAATTAAAAATATAAGATAACCTAATTGCTTTTACAAAAAATGTCTACTTGAGAAACTCTTGGTAGCTTCGTATTTAACCTTGCGTGTCTAATTTTACAGCCTATAGCAAACATTCATCCACAGCCAATTCTTAAAATCTACCATGCAGGTCATCACCTTTGCATTTATGATTAAATGTGACATAAATAATCTTGAATGAATGGCGCATTCATAAAATCTATATTCTGATAATACTTTCAGCTCGTTCAAAACTTTGTGTTGCTACACCCAGAAGCCTTTTAACAACCATCTTAACAGTTCATCCATGGATAAAATGGCAAATTCATGGATTTTAATGAACTCTTACTTCCAATTAAAATACGTTAGTTGTAAATGAACGAGGAGCAAAAGCCTTAAACCATTGATCTCTCCCATGTGCCTGACAATATTTGTTAAAATCTCCCTCAAGCCTAAAGGCCACTGCAGACCAGGAAACTGAAAGTGTGATCACCATTAAGAAATAAACCCAGCAGTAGATCACCGCCACTGCTTTCTGTCCTGAATTATGAAATGTATCCTTCACCAGAAAAGCCTTTCGGCTTGCAAACCGCATCGAATGTCCAAATATACACCTTGAACTGTCGTAGTAGTAAGAGCTGGACATATTTCCACTGCTGATATTCAGCTGTTTACCCCTTTATTGCCGACGTCCTCTCTATTTTTAACGCATTAGGACATCAAAGAGCAGAGAAAAAAAGTCACCGCTCTTACTAATCGATAACAATTTGAAGTCACTCAATGAGATGAACTCCATCGCAACAACCCTCAGCAAAGATTTGTGTTGATGAATGGTGCCATTTGGATGTGAGGATGAGACAAGTCTAACCCAAAAAGTGTCATGTTGGCAGAACTAAACCCTTCCTTGGGCTCAGCAGTGAATGGTAAAGGCGAGGCAGTACATGGTGCTGGGCACGGGACAACAGAGGGGCGGTGGGATGGGGGCAAGTATGAGCCTACTTGTACCTGGAGGAGTAATATTCTTCCTCTAGCTCATACAGGTCGATGGCGATCTCGTCACGGAGCGAGGTGAGCTTCTTGTCACACTCGTCCTGCAGCGAGCGGAGCTGCTGGTTCTGGAGGCTGATGGCGTCGTTGACGGAGGGAAAGTCGTTCAGAATCAGGAACTGCTTCAGATCGGACACCAGCTTCATCAGGGACTCACCAGCTCGTACCTGATGCAACAACACAGAAGAGAGGAAATGGGTTTAGAAATTAATTATGTTTTTTCTGTTAATGTTTCTGGACTGAAGACAAGTCATGTCTACTGAAAGATATTAGTCCACAAACAGTCCCAGTCACAGAGCTGTGATTCATATCATTTTATCTTTAACCTCTCAAGCACCCTCTTAAACCCTACCAGTTGGTCAGAAAGTACAAATGAATGCTGTGCAGCCATACTTCATACATCAAGCCAATCTAAATTTATTTAAAATTCTAGTGGAGTTCCCAAACATATCTGGCTGAGGCTTTGGGGAAATTTGTAGAAACTATGCACATGTGCAATATTTCCATTTAAAGAAATAGTAAAACCATAAAACGGGGTTCATAAACATTGTATATGAAGAGTTGGTGCAAGTTCATACACAATTTACAAACGGATACTTCCAGACCGTGTTGGATAAAACATTTTTTTCAATCACAGCTAAGATTCCAAGTAAAATGCTGAAAACTGATAACCAGCAAACTGTGGTGAAATGTTGGCTGTGAGGGATCTTGTATGCTCGCGTCAGAAGACAGCAGATTAAGTGCACATCTACACTTTTAATGTGATTTATTTAAATGAATGCGATAATGCCACTCAAAGTGCTAAGTTATGCTGCTGTAGGAACAAATGCCCCTTCATCATCTTTCCCTCTCCCTACAAAATAAAATACAGGGCCTAACTACGTAACAAAATATAAAAAGAACTGAGTACTAGGTATATTCTGGACAACTGTGCTTATACTTACAATGTTGGCTGCTCTGACGTGCATCTCATAATGGTCCTGCTCTGCTTGGGTTGCTCGGGCAACCTGTGTCTCATCCTCTATCTGGAAAAAGAAGACAATGTGAGAATATTACATCTACTATATACTGTATATACTGTATACACACACTGTATATATATTATGCACTATATACACTCACGTGTTTGGAGGGTAAAGAGAGAGGACAGGACAGCAGATGATTTCCATCAAAACTAATAACCATACAACACATGCAAAGGAGCAGAGAGAGAGAGAGAGAGAGAGAGAGAGTGGTGGAATAACAGAAACGAGACGAGAGGGAACTGTATCCAAGTACCTTTGCTGTTTTGATAATTTCCGTGAAGTTGTCCAGGACGGACCTGATGTCATCTTTCAGTCTCTTGTTGTAGTTCTGCAGCAACGTCTCTTTGCTTTGAGGGAGCACTCTCTGAGTAGCCATCGCGCTCAGGAAAAGGCAACACAGCGGAGGTTACCTGTACACATTAAGTTAATACACGTCAATCCATTCAGCTGATGAGGTTTATAATAAAATAAAATAAAAAACAACGAAGACAAAACAATCACGAGCAACTAGCTAACATGAAAAGGTGCGCGCTTTCATAACGCAAACGGATGAGAAATACGTGTACAGGCGTGGTTTTCATAGCGCTACTACTGCATAAATATATGTTATTAAGGTTTTGTAGGATATCACTTACTTCTTACCACATACTTTGTAAACAATGTCGTTATTGTACAAAACGATAACCACCGCCGTTGCGCCTTCTTCTTGATATCTAATGTCGGCTAACATCCGGTATGTCTGCGTGTTACCGCCCTCTAGTGGAGAATCACTGCGTTCACAACGCAAACGCTAACAAAAAGCTTGGTTTTATATCTGTAATCCTTGTTTCCCCAATGATAAAGAAATCTGAATTTTTAGATTTTGTTAATTTATTTCATTGTAGCATGAATCAATGCATAAACCACAGAAAAAGTATTATCAGCTAAATGTATCAGCTAAAAGTATTATCAGCTAAATGTACTTACAGTATGAAAAGTTCAAGCTCTCATTATGCAGCACAATGCTCCATTAGCTCCAACAGCTTTTTAGTGTTGTAGTTGGTCAAGGTGAAACTATTAACTTCATAGACATGTTTTGTATGCCAAATCTCAATATGCAAATCACAGTAAATAGCTTTTAGGTAAATGTAGTGGAGTGAAAAGTTCAATGTTTAAGTTAGGTATAAGTTAGCGTAAAATAGAAATGTGTCTCAAACTGTACTAAAGTACAGTACTTGAGTACAGTACTTAAGTATATGTACTTAGTTACATCCTCAGCTTGTCCACAATATTTCAGTGATGGTAAATAACTGAAAAAAACTGCAAAATGTGTTTTACAATCATTTAATTTTTTTTTTTAATGACTTACAACACAGTTTTCAAAGGCAGGCTGTGCAGCATAACAAGTATTTCGAGTGCTTTTTTTGTCCAACATCATCAGCTTTCGAATCCTCCAAAGATTTCCTATACAACACTGGTGGAAATACATTTACAGCTGTGTTACAATCAAAACACATTCTTATGGAACCCTGACTCCTTGTCAGTGACTATGTGCAACCTTCATATATACAAGTTGGGTGAGAAAAGTGAGCATTTATAATAATAAAAAAAAAGATTGTACACTTCAAAAGAACAGAAAACTGAGGATTTTACATTGCAACAGAGGAACACATGGATTAAACTTTGGGTTGAAACAGGTTGGATCCCCTTAAAGTGTCATGGTGGGAACCAAAAAGAGTTCCATGATTTTACATAGCACAAAGACAATAAAATACTCAAAAAATGAAATAGAAATAAATTCAAAAGGAATGTCACCAATCAGTCACCATTCAAGATCTCACAATTACAATCCCTGACTGGAACTGCTAAGCACAAGTGCTGTAGATATTTGTGTGACTGCAGGAAAGCATATTTTAAAGTTGCAGTTAAAGTTTTCACTTCAGGTGTTTGTAAATGTGAGTCAGTTAGTACACATTTGTGGTTTATAGAGATGTCTACAATAGAGATGCATTACAGAGTTGAATTAACATCTTGGAAGTTGCACAAGATTGTACACAAGTATTTGGTGGTGAATGCAAGTGCAATAAAATGATGTAAATGCAGCAGTTTTGTAGGAGGGCACAAAAGGCGATTGTGATTTATGCTGTTTGATGTGGTAGGAGGGACATACGGTAAGAGTAAGGCTTCAGAGATATCATCTTGTGATGTACGGAGAAACAGAAAAGTGACTTCTACATTTATATAACAAGCATCAAGACCAAACGACTTAAAACTACGGACTGAATTTTAAGGCTGTTTACAAATTTGTGCTATACAGTGTCTTTTTCCTCTTCCAAGCTCCTGTGAAGTTATGATCTTGTGATTCAAGCAGAATCTGTCCTTTCTGAGAACTAATACAATGGAGGAATGAGGCGTTATCAGATCATAGTCTCACAGTAAAGCTCAAATATACAGGAAGTTCAACTGCCAAAGCTGCAGATGATCTACGAACTTCCTCACTCTGTGGGAGTGTAGTGCTGACAAAAAGAAACTGAGGTAGGCAGGAAAACAATCAAATGCTTGACCACCATATTGTCTTTCTGCAGATGTGTGTACCAAAGGAGTAAGGACAATTCAAAAGGTAAAAGGATGTGACAGGAAAAATAAAAAGCAACTAGGAGTCAGAGAATGATGTCAGTTTTCTTACTCTAACGGAGCATTCAAGTGTAAAGATAACCTTGCACTATCAGAAGTATTTGGAGCCAGTTAAGAATGAGATCCATGCAGGCCTGCAGTCCAGCTGCAGCGCTGGTGACAGCATGCAGTATGCCTGTTATAGTTTGCATAATTCAGTGGCGATGATACCCACTGCCCTGACCCCTGAGTGTGCATTCAGGGCTTTTCTTGCGGGGCCTTGAGGTGAAAGGGTGCAGAGATGAAAGGGTCTACAGAGCTCACTTCTGAGGTCCATGAGTGAAGAGGTCCAACAGGGACTGACGCCACAGTGGATTGCCTGTTCACATTAGACACTACTCTATGAGCTGCTACTGGCTGCTGGGGCACGGGTCCTTCAAAGTGTCGGGAATATTTGGCCAGAGCTTGTGGGCGGAACGGTTGTTGGGCAACTTGTCCCAACACACCTTGATCAGGTGTTACAGCATGAACTCCAGCTGAGTGAGGATATGAGGTCTTGGGCTGAGCTCCTGTAGTCTCCTTTCTTTTTCCGAAGGGAGCCTGAGAGAATACATCGAGCTGCTGCTGAGCTGAAAGGAGGCCACGTGGAAACGGAGCATTGGCAAACACATCACCCGCCTCTTCTTGCCCAATCCGAAAGGGGGCTTTTGCGAAAACATCTGCAGCGACTTCTGCCCCCTTTGCTGGTTCAGGTACATGCTGGGAATGATTGTGAACAACGGTGCTTGGAGTAGGTTGATGAAAGCTATTAGATGGTGCGACGCTGGAGTTCGGTGATGAGTACAGGGCTAACGGAGGTCCTTGTTCTTCTTCATCCTCAGAGTCCAGCAACAGAGGTCTGGAGCCACTGTAGTCATGGGCTGCTACATGACTCTCATTGGTTCCCTCATCCTGCTGCTCTATCGTATGGGCTTCTTTCTCCTCGTCCTCATCGCTGGAGTGCACACATGCATCATTTGTTTGAGGATCTCCTTCTGGAGGTTCAGTCTCTTGTCCATCACCAAGCACAGAGTAGCTAGTACTCTCCTCCCCTTGCACATCTGTATTAGAGAACAGAGATAGAGAAAGGCACATCAGCGGTGAACAAAACCATTAGACAGTATAAATATTGTAACAAGAAACTTTACCATCGGAGGTCCAGCTGCTCATTTATCAACCAGACCATCAAACCTCAACCTCATCTGTAACCACTGAAGAATCAACAAGAACGACCCAACAGTGAAACCAGCACAAGACTGCAACAATACAGACACATTCTACTCTGAACAAGTCACATAATAGAGACAAAACTACCCAGAGCTACCATTACAACATCAATTAATCTTGTTTCCACAAATTAATTTGAGCCCGGCTGCAGTATCCTCAACCTCCAAAAACAGTTCCTCGTGTTAGAGGAAACAGTGACAGCAGTTATACTTTTAGTTAGAATTGATTGTGTTGAGGTAGAGGGAGCTCAGAGGGAGTTAGTAGGTCTGTGGAAACAAGGACAAAGAACCTTCACAGCAAAAGCGGAGGTAATTAGGCACAGACAGGTTTGCACAGATGAGCAGACAGATCAGTCTTACCTCAGCAGTGTAGACAGCAGCTGTTAACTGGCAGTTCTTGGGAAGATGTTAGTTGCAGCCATTAGAGAAAAAGGTTTTGGGTAACTTCCTCCATCACTCATCTGTTTTAAACTGCCCACAGCTAATTTCTTATTGTATACACCTTCCTACATGATTTGAATCAAACTGAAAAGTGACCCACATTTCATCTCACCGATCAGACCTGACTACTACAACAGTGTCAATGTAATCCATGTGGAACAACAGCTATCAATTACTCACAAAACAGAGACTCTACAGTCTACCTATGGACGACTAACAAAACTGAATTCTGGGAGATAAAACCCTTTACCAAGGTCCCTGGCCTGGAATCACAACCGCAGTGAAAAGTAATGTGATTTTAAAATACATGTCTACCAACATCCAGGAAGCACAGAAAATCCAAGATATGAATGAAAACCTAGAAAACACTGGATTAGTTTAAAGCTGCAAACATATTTCCATAATGCAACATGAAAAGGATATCGTCAAGTTAGATTAGAGCATCTGTAATCTAATTTGGTTTCCTGAAAGACAAATCTGTCTGCTAAAGAAAACAATGAATATAGAAGAATGAATCTTCACTTCATTCATGTCAGCCGGCTCTTTTGCTCTTCCAAGGAAAAATCAAATAATATGACCCAAAGAGACTTAATTTACATTCACATTAATGGGTTTTATTAATTCTCTCTCTTTTTGAACCTTATTAATTCATAAAAATAGAAGTACACACTCCACAATGGTCCTGCTTTGACATAGGACATCTGCCAAATAATGTCAATCATTTTGATATAATGTCATTTTTATACTTGCCAAGATATCAACCCAACCAGCACAAGTACATTGGTTTCACACAGCAACACAAGTAAAACTCTATACGGCCAAGGCTAGAACTCTACAGGATACAGCGCTGTAGTGTCTGATAAGCATTATAGTAGAATTGCATAGATTAGCAACAAAAATGCAAATGACTTAATATTAGATGGAAAGAAAAAAGCATAGTTTTATTTACCCATGCCAATTCTTACAGTACTGTCGATGTCTATGATCTTTACATAATGTCATACTAGGGGGAGGAGATGGAGAAAGCTTTTTATGTTTCTTTAACTTTAACCATATATCAGGGGAAGTGTACCGTTTTCTCTTTGTATGTACATATTCAAGGTGATATATATAAAAAGAGACTTATGCCTATGCAATGGACCTTCCTTGGCTAAAGAAAAGACAAAGAGAAAGGTAATACTTGGCGGGATTTTGACATTATAGACGTAACGCAAAGTCAGTTGTAGTGATTGTGATCAGATGTAATACAACTTTATACAGCTGTTTTCAAGTCACACAAGCCTTATGATCATCACTCAAATGAAAGAGAACAGTAATCAGAGGTGACAGTTTTGTTGCCTGTCCCAGTAATATGCCGCAACTCAAAAGTACAAGTATTATGAAAAGAACTGTTGTGGAGAACTAAAAATACTACCCAGTCAGGTGAGCCATAAGCACTAGCTGAATACTTGATGTAAACGGAGAGAAAACAGAGGGACTATGGACAGAGGAGAAGGTCAACATCTTTGCACTCTTAAATACAGCTTCATACACAAATACCTTTTAATCTATATCCTTATAAATTTGAAATTTTTTATAATGGTACTCCGATCATACATTCATTCTAAAGAACTATCAATAATAGTCACATGTATTCATCATACCATGATAGACGAAATGCCTTTAAATATTACACATGGGGAAAAAGAGATCTACTTGTATCAGTGCTGACAAGAGCAGGAATTAGCAAAAAAATGAACAGTGATTTTATGTACACATAAAGAAGCCGTTGTATTTTTATCTGAATTTATCCTCTGGCTGAAATGACTGTCACATTGGCCAAGTGACCGCTATGTATGTGGTAGTAATATATTGGCTACGTAAAATGGGGATATTAACTGGAGGGGGAGATGTTCATGTAAAGGTTATTTGTTAGCACTGTACCTACCTACACAAAATAACTCAATGAAATCTACATTGTACCCCCTTCTCTGGAACAGTGGTATGCTGCTAACATCTTCACAGACCCTGAGATCAGACTGACACATGGTAGATGTAGCATAATAATATAAAGCATTTCCTTTAGCTTTGGCATGGCTACAGTTCAAATAATTTATTTCCCTTTTGTTTCTGCTGTGCTTATCTTGACATTGAGTCAAAGATGGTGAGTTCATTCATAAAAAGATGTCATTTTAAAATGCACACATACCATTTATGCGGCCGGTGAAATCATCCTGCCATGGTAATGATGTCGAATGAATCAGCCATGTTAACACTGACTACACCAGTTTCAGGATTTAAAGAAACCATCACTAGTGACAGATTTACAGGTGTCATTTTGGGAGAAATAATACCCTGCTTAACATCCAGGAAGATACAGTTGCAGCTTTAAATACATGTACTAACTTAGCTTAGCTAAATAGCTGTTAAAACATGGTTACTGTACTACAGGGGAATAGCAGCACAGAACTGAACAGAATTTACTTCCTAAAATGGCACAGACTATATGTGTGCACTGAGATCATAGCCAAGCAAAATGCTTGAATTGTCCTTGCACAGTACAGTAAACCATAACAGTTTGAAAAATCTGTAAAGACTGCCCAAAGCTGACAGGGTTTTGTTTTTTTATTTACAAACTGATTCAATCAGTGCAAACAGCTCTCAGTGGTTCCCTCAGGGTGCATCTTTGTTTGGTCAGTAGTTTAGTTCAAAGCTTTGACAGGAAAGTGCATCACATTCTCCTGGAGGTCTACAGCATTTTGACTCCTCACTCTTTAGTCAGACCCCTGACACAAATGAGCATGCCTGAAGGTGGCTTGTTAAATAAAGCTTCAACCCTGAACGAGTACACAAAGTGAAAACAATGCAGCTGTGATCAAGCAGTTTAACTTGTGCATATGATGAAAGTTGAACACCATGGCAGTGCACTCAATGAGGGATATTAATGCAAGCATGAGGAAGACCATGGTGTAGCCGGGACAGAAGCAGACGATATGCTCAGGCATTAATGAAAAGATTTTTACCAGCATGGGAATGTCAACGGCCAGCAGAGATATATGAAACCAGCTTATCAGGCAACTAGAGATGGAGCTGAGGCCAAGGAGGCACATAAAAAGATAAGGTTCCATTAAACCAATCTACTCTGGCTCCTCTGTTTCACTTCATAAGGTGCTACATTAAGTGCCTCTGCTTCCCCATCTCTATCTGCCACCCTCCCTCCCTTGGTTAGGATTGCACACTGCCCCTTCGACCTCTCCCACCCCCTCTAGAGGTCGATGAGCTGATCCACCAGCAGAAGGGAGCGGGCCAAGTTGGGGATGCTGGACTCTGAACTGCCACTGTTGCTGCGCGAGTGACCACCTGAAACGTGGCAGAAAGAGAGAGAGAGACAGAGACAGAGGTGGAGATGGACATGGAAGAGCCGAGGGAGATTGTGAGAAAAAAGCAAAAGAATAAGTAATATTAACAGAGATGGTATGGAGAAATTAAGAGCAAGGAGTTGATGCAGATGAAGGGAAAATGATGGCAGAGCAGAGAGATGCATGAACGGGGGGCAGAGAGAGAAAGAGAAACAGGCAGAGAGTGAGCTGGGATAATCTTTATACAGCTGCATCATTAAGGGGAGAGGGATGCCAGTCTAACATGAGGAGACTTTCAAGACATAAACTACAAAGAGCCAAACACCTGCGAGGTGGAGAATCACAGGCAGTGTAACATTAGTAACAAAAGAGAGAAAGAGATGACTAATGTAAGAGCTTGATGGGATAAAAAGCCTTAATGTGACAAGCACACCCATACAAGACTTCTCACATCAGCAGTCACAGGAAACAGCTGTGGTAACTGAAGTAGGGGCTAAGTCATTCATTTCTGGGGCTCATACTCTGGGCTTCAGCAGGTGTGAGTGCTCATCTCGGGATTCTGTTACCTCTTACCTTGATTTGAGTTTTTGGAGATGAGCACAGGAATAGGGTCAAACTCGTCATCATTGTGCTTCTGCCCACACGACATGAGGAAAGCAGAGTCTGCGGTGAAGGAAGAGGAGGTGAAGGAATGATGGAAGGGGAAAGAAGTTAACATGGCCAAAGAAAAGAGCAAAAAGAAAGAAGGATGCAAGTTGCAAGTAAATGGCGTCAGGGCAGTCACAGTATTTAAAAGCCATGCATTTTATGTGGCTTTTGGCTCTTCTACAAATGAGTCAAGGGTCTGTGAATCTGTGATTTAATGTGTGTAATGTGTCACTTTTGTTTTCTCCGTTTGAACCAGCCCTCCTGTTTTTTGGAAGGATCTGATGTCTGCGATGGTTTCACGGGCCGAGACACCCAGCTGACATGGGGGGTGTCATCTTACCAGAAGCTGTCTGACCAGGCGGCAGCTCCTCCAGACAGGATCCAGAGCCGGAGCCAGGAGGAGCAGAGGGGCAGGAGGAAGGCAGACCAGAAACAGACAGATTTCCATGAGGAGAAGTATGAGATAACAGATCGCAACCCAGCAGAGAGTCCTCCCCAGTGAGAGAGTCTGAGACAGGATGAAGTAAAACCAGAGGGACAAGGGGTTACAGCTAAAATAAGGTTGTTAGCTTAAAGAGCAGAGGAAAATGCATTTTGTTAGTAAGACAGTTCACGGTTTTGTCTCTCAAACCGTATAATCATCAGCATCAAAGCAAAGTCTTGGTGGAAATCCCATAGAAAATATACAGCAAAGTCATGGTTGTTGCAGTGTTTTTCTCAGGACAGTGTGATCTGGCACAGTGGTGACTGTCAAAGATGAATTAGTTTGTGACTGCAGTTGTAAAAATCCCTCAATAAAAACCTCAGGTCAGGATGATATCCACAAGTGACAGTCAGGGGTATCGCAACCACAACTGGAAACAATTGTTCTTTGTTGAAAATGCTGGAAAGAATTAGGTTTAAATTTCTTATACTGTGGTCCAGGATGCTAACCTGGCACAGTGGAAGGGATGAGCTCTGGCTGGCCTGAATGTCGCTGGGCCTGGGGGGCTTCCAAACCAGGAATCAGAGAATCCACACACACCTCTGCATTCGCTACATGGAGGCAGCAAGTGGAAAAAGCAGTAACACAAAGAAATAATTAGTAATGTCAAAAAAAATTGATTGCCTTAGTAGGGATAACATTGATGAAGACCTTCTTTACTCATGATGATGTGAGTTAAAGAGGAGAAGGAAGGCAAGAAGACACATGCAGAGCAGACCAGACATTTTTGGGCAAGGCAGGGGGCAAAAACAGATCTAGTACCATTGGTGGAGCTCTCTGCAGAACTATTGAAGGGGTCAGCCATGGTTAAGAGGTCGGGGAGCAGCAGAGAAGTTTCAGGGGTCTTAAGTCCCTCAATCAGCTTCTCTGCAAGTGAGCCAGAAAGAGGAAAAGACAGATGGCAAGAGAGAGAAATAGGCGATCAGGGAGGATTTTGCATACAAATAAAAAAGGAGCAGAAAGACTAAAGATATAACTCTAGAAATGTGGAAAATATAAAATATAGACAAAATCAGTGAGGATATTTACAGTTTAGTAATATTTATAATACAGTAAACATCAAGTTGCCTACATTTTTAGGGACAAAATATGTTCGAGGGAAAAAAGACATGATAGGAGGATGACTGCATGAAGACCATCGTGATTTCAAGGTAAATTTAAATTCACATGACTCAAAAAAATCAGGTTGCTTGCAACATCAATTAAACAATAATATACAATGATAAAATGATTGTATCATTTGTTAGTTTATTTAGTTCTCAGCCACACACTCCACGAAGTTCATGCATTCGAAGGACAAAACTCTACAATCCTTTACCAGAAAAAGTATGGTAGCAAAGAGTTACTGCAGAAAACATTGAGAATTATTCACAACACCAAACATTTAATTATAAAAAACAAGCCACAGCAGTCAGTGGGTTTCTTCATAGCAGTCAGCGGATTACCCGAATGCACTGTCACTGTCCACATGCCAACCATCTCAAATAATTTTAGCAATGGTGAAGACAAATGAGCAGAGGACATCTTTGTTAAGTTGGCTCTACCAAAACCTTCATCATAAAAACTTTATTACGTTCTTAAAATGATAAAACATTACTGGTTTGATTAAGCTGAAATACATTCCATGCATGAAATGACAAATTACTGACTATTCACTGCAGCTCATACTTACAGAAAACTGCTATGGGGCAAAATGGGGTCTTAGACAAGGAATGTGTTGGCTCAGAAAATGGCACAGCAGATGTGACCTTTTGCCTCCTTCACTATAGGAAAGAGGCCAACACTGATGAAAACTTTTTACAAATCCTAAATGTCAAAAAGCTCATTATTCCAGTAAAGTCAAATAGAGAACATATTTAATATTAAAAATATGATTGTTATTATATTAGTAATATACAGTATGCTCTAACGAGGCTGCTGTTCAGATGGAACCCTCTGCTCAATCAGAAAAGGTCAGACTGTCTTGTGTGTGCATCCTATTTGAGTGAGCGATATAGAGTGTGTCAAAGAGACAGTTTAGGCTGGGTAGAGACGATTAACCACACCCTGATTATGTAACAGCCTCAACATTTTTATCCTCTCGGTTCAGGCCTGAAACAGCAACTACACAAAGGAGGTTGTACATCCAAGATGCATGCACTTCCAAAATGGCTAAATGCTAAACTTGAGAAGAACTTAAAAGGTTGTGTCATTTTATCAAGGCAGCATGCTTAACTTTCTCTTGTGATTAGTGGCACTGGTGAGCAGGCTCCTCCAGCTGTAAGGCAATCCAATTAACAAAGGAGAATTTGTCCTTCGGGTTGCCAGGCAACAGCAATAGCACAGATCTGCAAATGAGATGCGATCTAGCTGTAGCTATGGCCTCTATTCATGGGAGCTGACAAGGAGCCACTGTGAGGCTGCTTGCTATGTCAACAAGATAAGACCATGTACAAATCCAAACCACAAAACTAACACTCACAAACTAACCTCTGGGAAGTTTGATATCCAGAAAACGACTTCAGTAAATAAAAAAGTGACTCATAAGCTCTAAGAATATATTTGTTCAGGAGCCTACGTCCTGAGAGAATCAAAGACACGGCTCATTCAGCGTTGTGACAAGAAAAGTACCTGTGGTGTCAGATAGGGAGAGGGTATTAAAAGGGTCCGGGACAGTCAATAACGCTGAACCTGCACTCGTGACATCTGCAGATCTTTCAGCTTAACATTGCACAGTGAGTAAAGATGGAAAAGAACAAATGAAGGAACATACGAGCATGAACAACAGAAGAAGAGAGTGGGTGGGACCAGGGAAGACTATAGAGAAGACATGTTAACTTTTATAATAACTCTAGACAACATCAAGACAGAAACACAAAGAGGACAAAATACAGCTAAAAGGTTAAATTCCACAACCCTCAATATGGAAATGTTGCATGTAGCTATTGAGAGAAATGTCCATGTGATGTGTGATATCCCTCAAAGTGAAGCCTTCTGTGAATTAAAGGATGCAATGCAATGACAGCGCATGCTGGGAAAAATTAGGCAAAGCCTTACCTGGAAAAGCATTGAGCCCTGGAATGAGATTTTCACTGGAGCCTGTGACCTTCTCTCCTGGTGCAGCAGCTGTGCAAAAACAAAGTACCAACCATTTTTAGATCATGCAAATATTTACTAGTGCTGTGTAAGTATGCAGCGCACAATCTGAACATACTCTCGGCTAGCTTTGCAAAGTCTTTGTTAAGCAGCTCCTCTGCTGTTAGCTTGGAGAAGTTATCATCCCCAAAAGGGTTCCAGCTGGGCTGAGTGTTGGGTGCAGTAAGGGCTGCTTGGGCGTCACCATCACCTGGATGATACACACTCTGCTGGGACGAGCAAGGGGAGCCAGAAGGAGTAGTGCTGGCTGATCTGTAGTACACAGAGGTGTAAACATAAACAAGGGTAAGAGTGTACATTGAAATTTGATCATGGGTGTTATGTGTGTGGAAATTGCTCTACTGACGTATGCAAATAAGAGTGCGTGAACAGAGTTATTTAAAGACTGATGTGAGTGATTCTTCTTAAGCTGCATTCTCTGGGATGTAAAAGGGTTGTTTATCCTCCTTTGGGGTTCTGTCATATGAATGGACTGTCTATTGCCCTTCTCAGCTCACTGAGAGTCTCAGCTCACTGAAAGGACAGTTCATCCAGATCACAGAAGGGAGTTAATTCTGCTCACTTGGACTTATTGAGGCTGGCCTCAGCTGCGGCTGCCTGAAGTAGCAGGGTGGACTTGCTGACTGGAACCCCAAACACGGCACTGTGAGTGACATCGCTCAGGATGCGTCTGTGGCCGCTCTTAGGGGCCATCTTTGGCGATGAGGGGGGTGTCAATGAGCCAACTTTGTGAATTCCTCGGCCAGCCGTCTATAAGAAGAAAAAGACACAGAGGGGTAAATATGATGAAAAATGTCTTTGATGCCAACAGACAGTTTAGTGCAAGGCGAACAAACAAATCAGACCCCCAAAATTCAAAAGCCAAGAAAGCATGATCCACTGAAAAAGACTTAAATTAAAATTTAAAATAATTTTTTTTAATTTAAATTCCTCAAAACCACAAGAGAGAAAAGAGAGAAACTGTTATAGAAAAAAGGAAGAAAGTATTCGGAGTACAGATATCACACAGAAACCAATACAGACAGAGTAGGGTAAAAAAAGTATGAAAATAATAATGTAGATAGTTGAAAAGAAGTACTACTAAATGATTTGTTTATTACATGATTTATACAGCATCTAACTGCAGCATGTCTTTGTAATAAAGGTGGCATGAAAAGAAAGCATTTAAAGCTACATAGCATTCACATTGTCACATTTAATATATTCTGTTAAATGTGAGACCACCCCTGCCTTCCCTGTGCCCCAGAAGAAAAAGTAAAAATTTGGATGTGATTGGTTAGAGACGAGCTGCTAATCGACACCCTGGCCCAAAAGAGCAGCAGACGGAAGCAGGAGTAGGATGTTACCACGAGCTCTGGGTCAGTCGCAGGACCGATGACTGCAGACTCAGGGATGGGGGTCAGATGAGAAACTGCTGTTTCATGGACAGGGGCTATATGCTGCTGGTATTGCAGGGTAACACCTGAAGGAACAGGCTTGACTTTGGACTGCAGCAGGGTAGATGCCTGAGACGCGGTTTGTTGTTGCTGCTGCTGCTGGTGAAGGCTCTGTACCAGTTGGTGCTACATAAGAATACCACACAGCCAAGCATGAGGAAGGCCCAGTTTGTCATGATTTATAGCATCTTTTTCAGGGTTTATTTTCTACCTTTTTGACAGCACACAATGGAAACAAGAGGGAAAATAGGAAGGAGGGAGGGAGACAGACATTGAGAGAGGCTGGCTCAGGCTACAAACAGCAACAGAGGGATTCATTAGAGGTGTCACTGTCCATTTACGGAATATTAAATTGAAATGAAAGCATTAAAAAGAAATCATAGCAGTTGCATTTTACAGTCTCACCCACAAGATAAACAGATACCATGGTCAAACAAACCAAAAGTGTTTTTTGATTATAGCCCATTACCTGCTCAATACAGCAGTTTGTGTGTGGTATAGCATTATGTGTGTTATTGCATAGATAATGACATTGTGAATTGAAGCAGGTAGCTGGAGGAACTGATGATCCAAACTGTGTCTGTATTATTGTCAATCACAGCTCAGATCAAAATAAATACATTTGTTGCCAAGTACAGTCTGTTTTGCAAATGGTCCATTACACAAGTCAACATATAGGGCTTTTCAACCACAAAGACATTTTTTAGGAACAGGAATGACTCATGAACTCAGCCTGCAAATACACCAAGCCGCCGCCTTTTAGTTATTGGTCTCATTTGTAATCGGACTAATGTTTTCGGGGGCGAGATGGAAAATAAAGCATGACTGTTAAAGAAAGTAGGAATAATCTGCAAATAAAGGAAAATGTATTCCCCAGGTTAGTTCCAAATATTTATCCTGAAAATATTTGCCCGAAAAGCTCGGGTACTGTGCGTGTGATTGAAAATGATGCTTGTGTCACCATGTGTACACAGCATTGTCACACACCTTCTGTCAACATGCCTGAGTCAAACACTTCCATTCCAGGATGCCTACCTGCTGGTTACTCTGTGGGCTTAAGAAGGCTGCGACTTGCTGCTGCTTCACGAGGAGCTGCTGATGCTGTGGTGTAACCTGTGGCTGCATGTTGGCCGTCTGAGCTTGCTGCGGTGCAGCCTGTGCAGCAGGAGCCTGTTGAGCAGGTTGAACAGCAGCTGGGACACTGATAGCAACACCTGAAAGGGAGAAAAATTAGAAGAATGAGAAGAACATAGACCTATCATTTATCACAATGATCTTTTAAAATGCAACCACAACCTTGTTTTCACCCAACTGTCAAGTACACAAGTTGTCAAGTTTGACATGTTGTAAAAATTACAGGTGAATTCATGTTCATGTATTCGTGTCTGTGTTTAAGTATTTGTGTAATGGTAGGCCTCATTGAATGTCAAAAACAAACCCTCCAATTAGAAAAAGTCTTTCAATAACTGGTAATATTTTGGGAAACTGATGCTTTGGGCCTAATCTGCACAATTCATGCATTTATTTATAAGAACAATCTTCAGAATAAAACCAATGCTCTCAAATTCTGACCTGGAAAAAGTAATTAATGCATTTCTTTTCTCGAGACTCAACTTCTGTAACTCCCTTCTTTCTGGCATAAACCAAAAGTTACTCCTCCGCCTCCAACTAGTTCAGAACGCAGCAGCTCAGCTTTTTATTGGTTTTAACAGACGACATCACCCCGATCCTGGCTTCTCTCCATTGGCTCCCCCATTCGATTTAGAATTGATTTTAAGATTTTACTGATCACTTATAAAGCCCACCTGGGTCTGACTCCAAGCTATATAGCAGAAATGCTGACACCATATGAGCCAGTTCGCAGTCTTAGATCCTCAAGTGGGGCCCTTCTGACCGTTCCAACGTTGATGCTTAAATCTAAAGGTGACTGTGCTTTTGCCACCAGGGCCCCACGACTCTTGAGGAGATACGGATCACAGTAACCTCTTTTAAATCACTTTTAAAAATCCATTTTTATAGACTCGCTTTCATGTGATGTCATCTTTATATTGTATTTATACTGTCTTTTTATTGCTTTTATTTCCTTTTTTCTTTTATCATGCTTTTTTTGCTTTTTCATCTTTTAATGCTTTCTGTTTTATATCCTGTTTTTGCTTTGTCTGTCAAAGCACTTTATAAACTGTTTTGTTTTTTTAAAGGTGCTATATAAATAAAGTTGTTATTATTATTATTTAGCATTAAGGATAGCCAAACAAAGACATACATTTGGTATTTTCCATATATAGTGTTTAATGCTTTTTTGGCACTCTCTTTTATTTCAACAGATACATTTTGAAACCAAAAAACACTACTTGGTTGGAGACCCAGTAAATAAGTGAGTTAGAACTGGAAAAAAAAACATGAGAGTTCGCTGTAATTAATGTGACATCATGCCACCATCTATTCTGTCTTTGGGCCACAAATGGATGGCCCTATCAAAGTCTGGCAGTTAAAAGACTCATAAAAAGACAATTAAACACCTTTTCAGAATGGGTTAATTGAGCAACTGGGAATACAAGCCAGATTTTTGAGCAGTTCACTATGCTGAATCAATACAAGATGCCACGTTGAGTAAAGTGTTATCAGGATAACTGCTACCTTAAACGCAGTAAAAATGGTCTTAATCCTGACACACAGAGGTATCACAGGGCTACTTATACCTATGGCCTGGGGTGCTCCAGTAGCTACATTGGGTCTCTTGCGTGGGGTGAGAGCTGGCTGGATGGGAAGAATGCCTGATATTGGCTGGGGCTGAGCCTGGCCAGCCTTGGGCCGTTGCCGAGGTGCAATTGAGGTTTCCATGGTAGGAATGGGGTCTGTGAGCCTGATGGAACAAAAAGAGAAAACTGACTAGTAATGTAGAAGTTTCTTACAATGATAACACTCAAATGCTTTGCTTTTCACTCACCTGGCTTTGATTTGACTCTTTTTGGCCACTGCTTCACTGGCTCTGATAGGCTCAGGAAGTTTTGCAGGAATAGGTGAATTCTATAACAGTAAGGGGACGAGCAATTTCTTTTTGAGTTTATATTTCTTACATCAGTGAAGAAAACAGTCACTCGAGTATCAATTTGCAGCTTCCATGAATGTAGCATTATTTCACATTTCAATAATACTTACAAGAGGTATGGTCAGAGATTTGGCTGAATCAGAAGCTCAAGTGCTGAGCTACTTTGTAAATAAATTAAAAAGGGCACAATGACTGGAGGGCAGCCAACTGGCAAAAGCTAGAAAGAACAGCTTCTCTCATATCATTATGTCCTAGATTACTTTCCTTAGAAAGCAACAAGACAACTGAAAACACTGTACGTGAGATACAATAAAAGGCCTAAATTATTAGAAAGAAAGCGGTGACCCAGTGAACTATACAGAATATTCTCATCTCAAATTGCAGCCATTCCTCTTGCCATGGTGACTTACATGTACATTTGGGACTGGACACTCTCTTCGAGCCAGTTTAAAGGCAAAGTAGGATATTTGGTAGACGTCTGGTCTCATATCTGGGTCAGGTTCCAGCATGTATCCTGAGAAATAAACAAATAAAAGGATGTTTAATTTCTGTCAAACACATGAAAATGCACATTCAAACTTGCAGTTACTGCACATACATGGGATGCACATTTGTGTATATTCTGAGGAGCAAAGTTACTCACTGATGAGACAGTGCATGTCCTGGGAGTAGCGAGAATTGTCTGGGATAGTGAAACTTCCATCACAGATAGCCACTTGGCTCTCCCCAAAAGGAAGCGTGAAGTAGCACAGCTTATAGAGTAGACAACCCATGGCCTATACAGACAAGAGAATCAACACACTTCATGAGAGTCTGTGTTTAGCATGCGAGTACTTACTAATGCACGTCATCATAATCATGTATTATTGTGATCATACATTCATCATAATGTATCATAGTGGCAATGAACACCGTAATTCTCACCCAAATGTCTGCCTTTGTTGTAATGATCTTTCCACCATAGAGGTTGACCATCTCTGGAGCACGATATGACAGAGTAGTGTACCTGGTTTTAAAGCAGAACAGTGAGCTTCTGAATTTTAATAAGAGAAAGGACAGAAGGTACAAAGAGCTCAGAAAACTCACTTTTTGATTTCCTCCTCCACGACTGGCACCCCTTCTGTCTGAGGGTTTTGGAAGTGGTTAGTGGCACTTCCAAAATCACAGAGCACGTAGTGTCCCCGGTCATGCAGAAGAATATTTTCCACCTATATGAAGAAGACAAGATGAGACCTGTCAGAACTGATAGTGCATGAGCTACAAATACAAACTTACAAATAATTAGTGTGGCCAGTAATTAGCGAGCCTTATGCGGTGAGTAGTATGAGCATATTGGGAAATGAATTAGACTTGCCTTGAGATCTCGATGGATAATTGGACTTTTGCACTGATGCAGACGAGAGAGTGCCTCGCATGTGTCACAAAAGATCTGTAACACCTCGGCTTCAGTGAAGCCTGTCTGTAACCGCTGGTTCATTAGGTTAACCACCTGCCCACCTGCATAGAACAATCAAGACAACTATGAAATGTCAGTTGCTAAAGCTAAAAACTTTGCTACCTAATGGCTATCGGTATACATTATATCTTTTATGAAAGACTTTATAGTCGATAACTTTCTCAACTTTTGGTCCATTTGTATCTGTAGAAAATACTCCCTTTTTAAATTAGTGGTTATAAACAAGGGCTGGAACAATATCTGTACAATGAATACAAAAGCTTAAATTAATGTAATTAGACCCGAGCAGGTAGCCCTGCGAGGACCCTATTGAAACTGAAGGAATTATTATTCTTTGTCCAAAATTAATGCATTTTTGAGGGGCTTGAATCTTTGCACGTGCATCAGAAGGGGTGAAAAATTTGATATTTTATGGGTCTTGAGCATGAGTGTGGCAAAATTACTCCATAGCGCCCCCTACAAACGTTTAACGAACAAGCCCCTGCTGCCCGTTTCACGTACACACACCAAATTTTGTAGGCTTATGTATCAAGTCCAGATTTACAAAAAAATTGTGTGGCGCCCTGCTGTACACAGGAGCTCAGAGTATGGGCTCTCAGCGTCCGAGGTCCGCTCGCTAAGCAGCGGACGCTGCGTACATGCTGTGACATGCACATGCCCCGATGTGCGCACGTTTGCTAGGGCCCGCTCAACGCTGCACGCGGCTTTAATTGTTTATTATATTTTGAAAAAAGTCCATTTGCATGGCACTTCTGAAAAGTCAGCTAAATTGTTTCACACAGTTTGTCTCAGGGAAGCTCTGAAACAACCCGTGGACAACAATGTAACATGCATTCTCTGCAACATCAGATTTGCTTTCTACAACAAATTTAAAAATGAAAAATAAAAATAAAACACTTGATGAAAACAAATAATTTTACTATAATTGGATGACCTTTAGTGCATGTAGAATAAAATACCTTCAAATACATTTTCGATAGCAGCATCTTTATTTAAAGTTATGTTAACACAAAAGAACGGTTCTCTGAACTACCTCGACTCCTACAGAGGCATCAACAAGTATCTGATTTAAAAATCACAGTAATGTTAACATTTGAACTTTCTATAAATAACACCACTCAGTTATATGTCGACTGAAACAGAAGTCCTATTGACCATGACAGCTATCAGTTGAATATCTGCCTGAACAGAACAGGATGCTGTGAGGAGCCAAGGGTAATGGAGCATTTGAATTCAACAGGGACAGAAAGGGATGGGGGTGGGCCGATTTACCTCGACAGAAGTCCATTAAGATTAGGACTTCCCACACGTCGCCAGCTCCAACTGCAGTTATGCTGGAGTCCAGGAAACCAACTATGTTTTTGTTGCCCACTAGGTCCCTCTGTGTAAACAAACACAGAGAAAGCAACATTGACAAAAAACAGAGATACAGATTTGATAGATTTTGCAGTCCTAAAACATTACACTTAGTAAATTACAAAATACATCCATGTTTGTAACTATTCAGTTTATTTTTATCTGTAGAGAGATGCTGATTGTCTGCTAAAGGCCTGGAAGTAATGACGTTAACCATCCAGCGATACTCATGCCACCCAAGGTGTGGCTGCAGGAATGCTCAGTTTCACTTACAGTAAGGACTTCAGTTAGAAAATTAATGGATTTTGTTACCATCACTTTTCCTGGGTCAAAAAGTAATTTTAGATCAGTTTCGGTGTTTGTACTTAAAGTACAAAACACTTCAGCATTCACAGTTAGTCACGTTCAAACCACAAAGTTCAGAAAATCAAAGTATAAGCATTTCAATGTCAATTCCGTATTTCTCAGTGCTAGCTACAGTTTCCTGATGCCAATAATCCCGCACACCTCGGACTGCAAGAATATTAACATTAACACACAATAACACAGTCCGCTCTTACAAGACCATCTCCTAGTAGTGTTGAAAAGGAAATGTAGCTTGCTGCACTCAGCAGTCAGTTAATGAACTGTCTTACTCACCATAATCTGTATCTCAAGTTTGCAGACCTGCAGATCATGTTCATTGTTGACATACATTCTTTTTAGTGCACAACGCAGGCCTTGATGAGTCCGCACCAAAAAAACTATGGCAAAACCTCCTGCAAATAGGTAGGAAGAAAAAAAGAATGAGCACACAAACATTTCAAAAAAAATAACAACACCAACTAAATACACTAAAATCAGTATATCTTGTTCCTCTGCATCTTTAAACTTTTAGCTATAGCAGCAGCAATGCCATATATGGTGACATATTGTTTTTTACATAAGGTGTGCAGTAATATTAAAAACTGGTTAATTTGACTTTTTACTACAGTCACCGTATGTTGCTGATATTCTGTAGTTATCCACTCAGTGTAATTAAGAAAGACTCCTGTACACCTATATGTCAATTAAACTGATTCTGACAGCAACATGATACACCAATTTATCTTTTCTGACAGAGTCTTCAATCGAAACGTCCCTCAGCTGTGCTCGGACACATCAGACATCTCTAAATCCTGGCAGCTAATGAGGCTACATATACATACATACATACATATACACAGTATATTTTTTTCATGTTATCACAGTGATGAGGTAAATAAAAGAGTGTTTGAAGGGTAGACTATGTGATGACACAGCATTGTGTGTGTCAGCAGCTGCGCTGAGGGGAAGGATGCAAGAAGACAGTATACAACACTGACAAAGAATATAGGAAGTGAGAGAACTCATCATCCCACCTTTAGTCGCAGTGATGACACATGGAGCAAACCACATGGGTGTATCTATTCATAGCAACGCAAACCACCAACAACCACACAGATGAATAAAACATTTCTTTCAGCAGATATGAATAAATATACAAGCCATAGTGAGAAAGCATTTCCACATGAAACTCACATCTCAAGATTTTCCAATTTCCATAAACTGTGTTGTAACAATGCAGTATTGGAGAAGAAACTGTTCTCGTTGTACTGCACCAAAGTGTGGGATAGTAGTGTATAGTCTTAACTAACGTCTAGATATGAACGGATCTCAGTTGGGATTTGGTTCTCTCTTGATTTTTGTTGACAGCATGTAGAAGGTTTCACTGTAAGGGTCTTTTTGAATTTTGTTGTTACTGCAGTTCTTCTCTTTACAGTACTTTTTCTCACAGCTTGTGTTAATGTCATGCACTGGGCTAACTCATCCAGCTGGCATTGCTAAGCCAAAGACAGCTCCATGTGACTGGTCTGGGTGATGTTTGATAAAGCCTGCCTTGGAGAACATTACTGTTTGCCATATTATCTATGAAATTAAAAGGAGCCCAAAAAGACAATGGGAGTCAGCAAAAATTGAGCAATCTTTCATCGAGCTTGTCAAAATGGTTAATTAAATACAAACCCCGCCCCAGACTACTATGAAATCATGTGTGTTTCAGTGGACAGGGTGGAGCTGTGTCACCATGGATGATAATAACATATCACATTTTCACTTATGTCATCATCAGCTATAAATTCAATACTGAATATTTCACAATGAAGTGCAAAAATCTGCAACACAGTGCTGCACCAACAGACATGGTGCTGGCAGAGCACTTGGCTGAGCAATTGGTGAAATTAAGACACAGCGAAGCGATTTGCTTTGAGAAGTGGGCTTCAATGAAAACAACATCACACTAATTGAGACCCTATCCTGAATCAAAATAGAGAGGGAGGCACACTTCTTGAGCACATAAAACACATGCCTTAAGAGTGTGTGTGTGGTATGTTAGCGTTCAGACAGTTGAACCCCCGCTGTCTTGCACAGTCTAATCTGAGATGCCCGTAAGGATTAGCAGCCTTCTTAAGCAACATTTAGCAGTGGTCTACAATCTCAGTGAGACAAACAATTGTAAGTACAGCTACAAATAGCTATTGCCTCTTTGACGTAACTGAGTGTCAGGATTATACCACTCTAGCCTATGCATACACACGCTTAAGCAAATGCACACAAAAATACACCTTTAGGCACTGCTATGAAAAGTGAATAGTTATAGTGTTCTGTCACAATTTGTCATCAGTGTAATGGTTCACTACTACCCTCTACGCTTAGGACTACTACACATGTCTGCACGACTACTATGCCATTTACAAACATGCTCGCTTCAAGGTTACACGACACTGCAAAGGCAGCAAAAAACACTAGTAGTAGTCTCACCCACTGGAGACATTAGAATGGACTATCCAGTCTTAGTTAAAGAAAGTTATTGCATAGAAAACTGGATGATTTTGATCATCCAGTTTTTACTCACTGAAGCTCCATGTTGTGTAGTCTAATAGCAGGAACTGAGGACCCTACTCTGTTACAATACAACATGTTACATACATCTCCAGAACATGGCTAATGTTACCAGCAGTAACTCCATATAGACAGATGAAAACATATCCTGTTGATTGTAAAGACAGAAAGCTGTGTCTCAAAAAATCCTCAGACAACTAACTGAGAACAAATCACAGACATCTGACCAAAGCGTATAAAATAAAAAATAGAATAATGGCATGATTTCAAGCATGTACCTTTGGGTCTGAAGCTACAGAAGCCAGTATGTCCCTACTGCTTTTGTCTGTATATTGTGAAAAGTGTGTTTATTTCAGCAAACGGCAAGAGTTCAACAATGACAACCAAGGGAGTACTCGGGGTAAAAACCCCAACACCATTTCCAAATGGAGTGGCCAGCTTACAGAAACTAATAGCCCAGACTAAAACCAAAACCATCTCAATAAATAGGGCTAGTGACACTGGGGGGAGTCACACTGCAGCAATGCCGAAGCAAGAAAAAATATGATCTGCAGAAAAACATTCCATCTAGCATTTTGTGAAAGATTTATAATATTGGTGGAATTATTCATTGTTAACGTCTATGCAAAATTCTGTCTACAAGGCCTAACAGTTACCAATCTGAATACGGCCTCTCTCAAGTGAATGTCTGCATTACATCCAAGGTTTTTCTAGAGCTGAAAAAAAAATTACAATAAGTCCTCACTCACAGAAATGAACAAATTCTACTAAAGGTTTCCACTGACATCTCAGTGCAGGGCAGGGATGAGGTTAGATGTCTAACCCATTCATAAAGCCATGGTGTGACCAAACAGATGGGGCCCATCTATAGTACTGATGAATTAATCAGTCTTCTTTCATCGATTATTTAGTAGCAGGCACTCTTAGCTAACAGACTTTCATCGCAAAGACAAATGACCAAGGGAAACCTGTAACCCTCCATCACGAAGCCTGTCTAACAGTGTTCTGGTAAAGACTACCATTAACGTTAAGGCAAGTCTCCAACAAAACATTTCTCACCTTTGAACGCAATTAATAACATTCACCTACAGCTAATCAACAACATGCAAGATTTTTTTTTTTATACCAAAGTGCAGGCCACTAGTATGTCATGAAATCTGGTATTTAAGTCCCACTTTGTCAGGAGGTCATGTTTCATATGGCTGCACATTCTAATAACGTTTACCCCCTTGTACCCAACAAAGAAAGTTGTTCATCCAAACATCTGAAATATCCATTTGTGATTTGTCACTCCCTCTGTAAATATCAAGACAGATGACTCAGCATGACATTGGTCCTTCACATCACAGTGGAAAATCCAGTTATACAATGTTCCTCCCAGCCTTGAGGTAAAAAGTACAGCAATGCAAAGAGCAGTCAATTTGAACAGCTGCATACAACACCCTCTCCCACACTTGAATTTTCATCCTTGAAATCATATTTTGTATCCTACTCTTAATGATCATTACACAGAAGCATGCTCAGGCCACAAAAGGAATGCTGATTCCGTTTGGCCAAGACTACACGGCAAGTAAAGGAAGATCGAACGTGCTGCCAGGGGTGGCCACAACTGATAAAGCCTTGTGCCAGTAAGCAATGACTACTCCTTTCCCATCAACACTAAAGGTGGTAGTGTGTCATTGCGTTGGTGCGCTAGCTGGGCCATAGCCCAACAAAAAAAACAGGCCCGCTCATTTAACTAATGTTACTTGACTGTCCATCCTCACAACAATGTGGTAGCCTACAGTTCAGATTGTGGGTGTATTTAAACGTGTTTGTGTGACATGTGTGTAATTCACACAGCCGAAAGCAACATTATTCACCTTCAGCGACAATTTCCTCGATGGTCACTTGATATCTTCCAATGGTAAAGACCCGTCCGATGAAGCTACCACCGCCACCGGAACCAGCGCCTCCTCCACCGACTCCGGAGCCAGGCCCAGTACTCACCAACTCCCGACGAGAATCAAAGAATTTCTTCATTTCCCCGCGAGTGTATCCAAAGCACGGCCAAGTCCAAAATGTATTAGTATCGTAACAATAATTATGATCGGATATAACCAGTTGAGGTGCTGGTGTTAACGCTGTAGCAGTTTTTCCGATAATTGAATGAATGTAGCCAGCTAGCTTCAAGCTAAATGCTAACTACCTAGCTGGACCTCAAAATATTCCAAACACCGCTGTCCGACGCTCCTTTGCTAACTCATACTTTGAACAGCAGCTGGAGTCAAATGTTGTTTGATAAACAATAAGATATAACGTTCATGCGGAAGTCGCCGCTTTCCAACGTGAACCGAGAGCAGCACTGGCTGGCTAAATTACCCAGGCTATCAGCCCGAAACAACACTTGTTAGCCGTTAGCTCACCCAGCCATCGAGCTAAGCAGCTAGGTGCGGTGACAGCTGTCAGTTGATAGACTGGCAGACAGGTACGTTCTTAGTGTCCAATGCAGCTTATTACACATCTCCACCGATATCTTCCACCCGAAATGTTACTTAGTTCACTTGCTGCTCTACTCGTCTGTATCGTAATAAAAATCACGGACATCCACTGCTTTCGTGTGTCCAACCGGCTGTAGGAAGGCTGGTCAACTAACTTAATGACAGAGCTAACGTAGCTACAAACAGAGCAGATGCTAGTGGGACGAGTCCTCTCTGCGGCTCTGTCCTGCTGGGCTTCTCTTGATCTGATTGGTCAAATGAACACCGACGTCTTGTCAGTCTGCTCTCGTTTCTAGGGCTGGTCCCCAATCCAAAACCAAACGGACTCCCCCTCTCTCCTGACCAGCTCAGTGCTGCAGGGTCAGCTATAATCTCAAAGTTTCCTTGAGACGTACAGTAATCATAAGCATATTTTAACAGTGCAATACGAAAGACTGTTTAGGTGTATGCATTATGTAGCAAGGTATGTAGTAAGGTGCAAATTTGAATTTGGACTATTTCAAATGACATAGACGACGAGTATATTTAGTTAATGACCTAATAGTATCAATAGTTAAACATTTAAATCTACTACATTTGTGTATAAATGCAGGCACCTAAAGACCAGAAGAACACCAAAAAAGACTTGGACGTTTACTTGGACAAATTTATTTTCTCACTTCTCTGCAATGAACAGCTCAGCTCATTTTTCTTTGTGTTGCCACTGATCCATTTTAGAAGGTTCCCTTTTCTGTACGGATAGAAATAATACAACAGGGCATATTTCTTTGGCATATGACATTGTCAAAATCTCATACAAAATACAAGTTAAAATACTCCTACAGTAAAGGATGAAGGCAGAAGGTGACAGAGGAAGTGTTTAGGAAGGTCATTGTCACAACTAAACCTATTTTACAGGGACCCATTTGAGAGGAATGAGATGGATGATGTGACTGAGGTAAGGTTATCGCTGAAGACTATGAAACGTTGAACACTACAATGTCAGAGAATAGTATACTATATAATAGTATATGCAGATACAAAACAAATAAAACAAGCATGAAATGAACAGCTATGCCAGCAAGTGTGAGCCCGTGCGTTCTTAGCTAGGAGAGTCTGTGTTGTAGTGATGTGTCGTTTATGAGTGAATCGTTCACTGAACTACACCTTTGTTTTGTACTAGTAGGAACTAGTCCTCCCAGAGAGTAAGTCGAGAGTAAGATGCTCCCACTGCTTCTTCAGAACTAGCTGCCGTGGTTCATGACACATTCAACTTTTATGTACTTTTATCTACAGCCAAAGTGCTAAATCTGACCACTGCAACCTCACCCACTTCAAATCCTCCCTTTGAAAGTGAAAGCGTAGGAGCTTCAAATGTATAAGTTTGTCCTCCTTTTTAATGGGTTTTAGTCACAAACACTGATGTTTGCAGCTGAAAACAAAATTATACAAAGCACCCTTTTCTGCCTTAGATATGTTTTGGGTACTCTTTCATATCTGTATTTGTTCTTTGTTTCCTTCACAGATAGATTGAATCAACTAACAGCAGGGTGACAGTTTCCCTCCAGATCGTCTGTTAGGTGCAAAAATAATTACATTGGACATGAAAAGACAGGCTTTTGTGATTTCCCACTGTTCTTTGGAGCTGGATGATAGATAACGTTCTGTTCATCTCAAGAGATGTCACAGACGTGTGTTTTTGTTTGTGCAGGACTCATCTTTGCTGGTGTGGAGTGGTGACATTTTTGGACAAGCGAGGATGAAAGCCTAGGGTCCTGTGGCTAATGAGATGCCGAAAAACAGTGGGAATGGTGGTTTTAATTACTGTCCAGGACTGGTCTAAAGTGGGTGATTGCTGAAGAGCATGCTGAGTGTCCTAGGTTGGGAGTTCAGACTGATGCCAGTCATGCTGTGCCTGGCTGCCTTTGATGCTCACTCCCCTCTGCTTTATTCCCACATTGTGCTAATTAGATTCTTTGCTGCTGATGCTTCACTGCACCTTTGTTCAAACCAATGCTTCGGACAAAGAGAGGCATAACCACTGAGATTTCAACTTCAAACCCCAGAAAGTTCCAGTGATGCAGCAGGCAACATAATCTTTTGTGGAAATTAAATTTGCAGTGCTCCTATTGTGCGGTGGCTCTCGGGCACAGACGAGATGGATTGTGATTTTGCTTGGCGGAGTGTGATGTTTATTGACAAATAATCCAAATGCAGGAGTCCAAGGTCTAGTATCCAACCATGTATGCAAACTAAAATGAGTGCTAAAAAAAGGAATTGCTTCTGAAACGATGAAAACTGAATTGGGGAATATTCCTCCCCGCTGTCTCCTCACATTTCAAGGGGAGAAATCTACAGTAGATTCACAGGCAGGCTGTGAGTCCTCCGTCTCCTCGGCTGCTCCCAGCAGTAGGCTGTTGCTACGTGTCTGCTCTGTGTCCTGCAGCCCAGCTGTGGACCAACCCTTGTTGACTTTTCAGAGATCACATGGCATCCTCACTGGGGCTGACTCCGAGGGGGCTCTGCCTCTGCAGGACTCTGCTATAGTCAGCACGAGCCTCCTTCTGCTGCTGCCTTTACCGTCTGCCTCTCCAAAAAAAAAAAAAAAGGTTGGGCTGGCTCACATTTGAACACACCATGCATTCACAAACACATATGCTACCATTACTTCCTCTTAGCCAACTGACAAATGACTAATCATTTCTTTGCTTTACTTTAGTAATTGTTAACCCTCTACCTTTACTTTACTCAGTGGACAAATTCATGCAATCAAATGTTTTTCTACCCAAACGTCCTGTTATCTGTTTACACAAATCATCTTCAAGAAGTCAAGGCCACCAGCCAAAGGTTTTTGTTATGAAATGAACAGGAATTTGCCAAATAAATGGAACCTGAATGGGATATGTCCTTGGCGCTCAGGCTTGCAGGAAGTGTAGATAATTACCATTCATTTGGAGGACTGGCTTTGACCACCTGGCAAGTGTAAGTCCAACATACACTCTCTTATTAGCTTCTTTTGGCTCCACTGTGCTGCACAGCTAGTTGCTAACTTGGTAGTGTACGGTGGATTTATCACAGAGATTTTTCATTGAAAACAAGAACAAGGTTGATGAGAGTGCTCAGGCTGAACCGAAGTTCAAAGCTCCATAGAATATTGTCAGCAAAAACCTGGCAACAGGATATGGCGGCACACGATATTCATATGAGTGAATCTTGGGATATATGAACCTGCACAGAGATGAGCATAAATTTAACAAAATCATCCTACAAATTCCATTATTTAAATACTGTATAATTAACACTACATTCAGCTGTCGCTTTCAGTGAAATTGAAAATGCTTTTAGAATAATTTAAAATTTAGTATACATTATAGTTTTAATGCAGTTCTTGGTAAAACCATGAGGTTAGGCTGTAAGCATTACATAAGACATGCAATACAGTTCCCCTAGAAAGACAATATGATTATTTCATACCACTGTGAAATGGTTATTGAATGTGAGAAGTCCATAGTTCAGATGTCAGCACATTATTTCTTGATGAAATAGGCATGGTTCAGCCACTATTGTGCTGTCTTTTTTCTCTCCTTATCCAGTGTGTATTGTGCCCCCTCTCCCTCCCCAGAAAGTGCAGGTCCAGTGTTGTCAGACGTCCGACGCAGATCACCACTGAAGTCTTCAGGAACCCCATGTGCACAAATGGACAAAGGGTACTAAGTGTTTGCAGTCATAGTCTTACAATACAGTTAGCATTTTAACTCCTCCATGGTGACTTTTATGAGAAGTGCTCTATTGCCATCTCCTGGAGAAATTATATAATGCTGATATGCAGCCCTCAGGCATGAGCATTACTTAACACATAACTCAAAAAAGAGAGTAGTCTAGAGAGTACCAAGGCCATGGCCAAGGAAGCTGCAGAGAGTGTGTTTGCCAAGGGCAACCGGGTGCATAGGGATTTAATTATAAAACAGTATTCATCTCAACATTCATCTCATCTCAACATTCATCTCAACATGTGATAGAATCGAGTATTGAGCCTGATTTTTCATCAAGCTAATGGAAATATCTGTCATATTAATAAGTATTGGTTTGAAGATATAGCTGTTTGTGTCTGGAAAGTTATTGGTGATTATTTTTCAATCTAAATGTCTAACATTTCTCTCATCAGGTTGAGAAATGGAATATCTTTAGTGTACAAGTTAACGCCTTACATCCACTCAGAAGTGCAGAGTTGGGCAGACAGGTACTTTACAGAAAACATAACAAGCTGTGCTCAGCCAATCAGTGAATGTGCATCACTTGTTTCTAGGAAGAGCATGAAATCACTTACCTACATGTAGGCAAAATCAAATTGAATCCAAACAAATCATATCAAACTGAAGGTTATAGGTGCTTCTGTCCTTTGGTGACATCATTGGTGCTAATCAGTCAATGCTGTAGTATTCTGAAGTATAGGCACCTTGCTTCTTCTATTTGGTAATGGTGACTATTACCACATAATCCAGCACCAAAGAACAAATATGTCGCCATAATAAAAAGATGAGAATAAATAAAACTATGAATAAAACTATGAACTTGCTGTATGCTTCCTATAAACTTTCTGTCTTGTATGCCCTTAGCACCATCATCACCACTACAGCCACAGTGAGGAGTACCACCACACGCAGAGTAGCCGTGGTTCTGACCTGTCCAACATAATGGAGGACGCAGAAGATCTGTTCTCTGAGATGCAACAGGAGGAGGGCCGCAGGCACGGTATCATCGCTCACAACACACTAAAGGTACATACTGAACACCTTCAGTCTGTAGTGGCCACGGGGAGGACAGAGGAAGACGGGGGATACAAAGGTTTATCTTTCGGTTGATGTTATCATGCTGGAATGTGCAGGTGACCCATGTGATTTCATTTTAGTTACTGAAGCTTGATCAAGGAGCAAATGGATCTACACTGACAATGTAATACAAAGTAATACCAACCAATTATCTGCCGTTATCTCCCAAGCAAGGCGTATACTGAATGTACCGTCTATGAGCCGTCCCCATAAGGAGGCCTTCCACCCAGATATGACCTTTAACCTGCAGCTAGCAACGGGCTCAAACTGGCTCAGCTAACACACACTTTGAGCTGCTCTGTCTTCACGACCTTGCTATTGTTTTTTTTTTTTTTTATTGTTTACGGCGATTGGCATCCAGGTGCATTGCCACCACCTTCCGACAATAGACTTAATATCTACATCCCTGCAACCTACTTCTTCACAAATGCTTTGATGTAAATATCATTTTCTACACGTTGTGCTGGGTGTTGCTATGGCTGTGATCATGATGATTCCATTCTGGAATCCCTATGATCACATGATGATGTATGAGGGCTCTCGTTCTCTTTTCCCCGATCAAACCTGTTAAGATAAGACTCTTGTGACTAACCATCAACCAACACACTGAGAAAAAAAAGATGAGTGACCAGGGAAATTCGAGTCGACGCAAGTCGAGCTCAGTATTTAATGATGTCCATCTGGATGGAGACTTTTGCGATGCAGTCATCAAAGTCGAGGATGTGAAATTTCAAATCCACAAGGTCATCCTCTGTAAATGCAGCCCGTACTTCCGGTGAATTGTTTATTTGACATAACAAAGGAAGCTGATGAATATATATCCTTCCAATGAGCAGAAAAACAATAGTTATAGCAAATTAATGATCAATTAATGATATAAGTCTGAGAAAGACACGAATCACAATAAGTAATGAGTTACATTAAGATGGACACCCGAAAGAATATACAGAACACATTTTTAAGCAATGGCGCAGGTTCCCTGTCTGCCTACAGTCAGATATCAGTTAAATTTAAGGTTTTTGCTGCCATTCAGTTGTGTACTACTAAAAATTGTCAAAAACTTCCATGATGTAAACATGATGTGAAATTTGGGGGTGTTGCAGATTGTTTTGTAAATTTAAATTGTGATTTATGATTTTGGCTACATGTGTTATAACCTAAACATTCACGTAAAGTTTAGTTGTCACTCTGCACTGGTCTCTCAGTTGCATACTAGCATTAGTATTAGTATTTTTAAGTATGACGTGTGTTCAGAAAAGTGACAAAATTAAATTTGCTAAAAAAACCTCATTATGCACAGACAGTTGATTTTGATGTGCGCTATTGTCCAACCATTCAGTACACAAAGGAAATGACTGTTCAGAGCTGCAAAGATCTGACATAAATTGTGGATGGTGGTGAAACAGTTCCAGAAAGATCACAAAATTAAAAGAAACAAATCATAATATGAAATATTTGTGATGTTTCATTGTATAATTTGCTTTTATAACAAAATGGTAAAGTTCATACATAGTCATTTATCTTCAAAACAAGCAATGCTATACTTTACCTAAAAACAGAAAATCCATTATTTTTATTCTAGATGTCAATTAATTTGATCACTTTTAAAACACTAAATATACCCAGACTACATCAGTGCATTGGCTTCATTAGTATTGTGATTCAAAGCTACGTGTACACTGGAAAACACCCTTAATCTAAGTCATATTTTACTCTCTCTGCTGTTTTCCTCTCACATCTGTTTTGAAAAGTGCTACAAGGCAATTTTCTTACTGTTATCAGCGTGAAGATGAGAAGAAAATGTTGAATACGGTTTGTTTTCATCCTGACCCACAGAGCTCTCTTCAGACGCTGGTCAGCCCCAGACAAAAAGTTCTTTGACATACCTGGCCTGTCTCCTGACATGATGCAGCTCATCATTGAGTTCGCATACACTGGCATTGTTTCTGTGACGGAGCAAAACGCACAGGAGCTGCTGCTGGCAGCCGATCAGTTCAACATAATGGACATTGTAGAAACTTGCTGTGTCTTCCTGGAGGAGCAGCTCTGCCCAGAGAACTGCATCGGCATCTGGCAGTTCACCAACGTCTGCTTCTCCGAAGGACTCCAGCACAAGGCCTACAGTTTTATTATTGGTCACTTTGAGGATGTTGTGTCTTGTGACGAGTTCCTGCAGCTCTCTGTGCAGGAACTCGCTAACATTCTTGATAGAGACGACCTCAATGTGAGAAAGGAGAGTACTGTGTTTGAGGCCATCCTTCACTGGATCACACACGAATGTGTAGAACGAAGAAAACACATCACTGTACTCTTGTCTAAGGTACAGTAACTTTCTGGCACTACTTTTAGTTTAGATTTACATCTTCAGCAACAGTCCAGACGCCACAATTACTACAGTCCGTTAAGTTAAATTCAAAGATTCTGTCCTTTTTTCTCTGTGTAGGTCCGGCTGGCCTTGATGAGTGCAGAGTACATCAGGAGCAATGTGATGTCCAATGAGTTGGTGGACAACAACTCTGAGTGTCTGCCCATGCTCAGAGATGCCATTCAGACCACAGGTAATATGGATACAAACAGACCCTCTGCATCTGCTCTCCCTAACACTCTTGCCCGTCCTCGCCTGCCTAATGCCATCCTGTTGGCCATTGGAGGCTGGAGCGACAGAGATCTGATTGATGACATTGAGGCCTACGATGTCCGCGCTGACTGCTGGATCAATTTGACAATGACAATGTGTCTGGAGCATCCCCGTGTCCATCACGGCACTGCCTTTCTCAATGGGTGTGTCTACTGTGTTGGTGGCTATGACGAGGTAGAGTATTTCAGCAGCGTGGTCAGGCTTGACCTGAGCACACACACCTGGCATGAGGCGGCACCCATGTACTACCACCGCTCCTACGTGAGTGTTACTGTGCTGGAAGGATTCATCTATGCCATGGGAGGTGATGATGGGTACACACAGCTCAGCACTGCAGAGCGCTACAGGCCTGAGACCAACCAGTGGAGTCTTATTGCGCCCATGCATGAGAAGAGGAGCTACACCAGCTGCACAACACTACACAACAAGGTGGGTGACGTGAAAGAGCATCTGCAAATACTTCAGAGTGACGGAGAGTAGCATGATAGTCACTGGAACATGAGATTACTCTGTTATGATATAGCGCTATATAAATAAAATTGAATTGAATTGAACATTGCTAATTAGATTTTCTACCTTTTTGAAACACTGTTTGTTAAATCCCGGTAAAGCCCCTTACAGGACTCCACTGGACCAGCTCTCCGTTTAAAGGGTCAGAGTCTTCAGTTCAATGGAACCTAATCCCATTTAGAAATTCTAAAGACTATTTTAAGCTGGTGTCGAGGAAACTTGTCTAGTTTCTAACTGTCTCCATCCGGACGCCTACCCTGCTGCCTCTGATAACCACACCCAAAATTAGTTTTCTTTTCTGAGCTGACAGGGAGAGCGAAGAATCCCTAAAATCCAAATCTCTGTCGGCAACGGTCCTTCACCCGTGGTGCAATAATCCTTCTTCAGCAGTTGTCAATCAGCCAGGGTCCTCTCTTGCTTCCAGCATCTTGATGCTTCAGAAGTCTTCTGCTGAGTAAGCCACTCTGAGGCTCAGAGCCCACGAGCTCCATCTTTTACCCTTCATATCGGCCAACACCCGTTTCCCACATGACTTCATCTCTTTACCTTTTTCTCTAAAATCATTGTTCATACACACACACACACACACACACACACACACACACACACACTTATTCGGTATTCCTGATTAGGTCATCTTCTCTTAGCATTAAGCTGGGTACTTTTCCACTTTGGTGGAAAACCCTTTGGCTCACATCCAACAACACTAACTAACTTTTTACTGATAGTCCTCTGTGTTCATGTATCCTGATATATCCTGATTTAAGAGTCCGGTTTCATACTGCTCATTTGAGACCATTCTCTGGGGTCTCATTCCTACTTGACAAGTCCTATATGTAACGTCCCGTACACACCTGTAGGTCTGGGTTCTTCTTCTGGGCATCATTTGGACTCCTGCCATGTTTGTTTCTTGTCTTGTTTGTGATTGTAGATCAGTGTCACCTGCCCTCAGTGTTCACCTGTCACATGTTTCCTCATTAGTGTCCTATCTATTTAAGCCTATTATCTCACAATGGTGTTGAAACATTTCTTAAGTGTTAACGAAGAAAACAAAGTCCCCAGTTGAAGCCAAGAAAAGTGCTAAATTACTTAATATCCATCCTGTTTTCCCCAGGTTTACATTTGTGGTGGATACAGTTCAACCCAGTGCTTGCAAACATGTGAATGTTACAGCCCAGAGACCAATCAGTGGACAATGATCGCCCCTATGAACAAGATACGCACCGGACATGGCGTCATTGCATTTGCAGACCATGTCTATGCAGTAAGTGTATGAAACACTGCTGACACTCGCATAACACACAAACTGTGTAGTATAAAGAGATTTGGTCTGCAGTTTTTTTCTAAACTGGTTAGGCTGACGGAGTGGTATGAGATTTATATTTTGACCACAGCCACAGAAAAACTAACTGACTTAGTTTAAAGGTCAGGTTATGTTCAAACAGAGCTAGTTCGTAAAACACATTGTCCCACTTTTCTTCTCATAGGTTGGTGGCTATGATGGCAACACCTATCTGTGCAGCACTGAGGCCTACAACCCGCAGACCAACACCTGGCACGCGGTGTCCTCCATGTTGAATCCCCGCAGCGACTTCGGCATCGAAGTGATCGATGGACAGCTCTTTGCTGTCGGGGGCTACATATTCGGCAACACCTCATGTAACGTAGAGTTCTATGATGAAACAACTGATAAGTGGTCTGAGGCCTCTGACATGGGGATTTTCCGCAGTGCCCTGAGCTGCTGTGTGGTGTCCAAGATCCCCAATATGGCCAGGTACGCTGCCCCTCGTGACACCCTGCCATTTTTAAATTTGGGGGCTGAGTCTGTGGAGTCAGGAGACTCCATATAACAGCCTGTACCACCTGGCAAGAGTTATATAATGAAATAAATGTCTTTCTGCTTCAAACTGCTGTTACTCCAGAAATGTCTTGTGTGAGAACTTGTAAGTTTTATGTTATGTGAGAAGACACTGGGTTTGATCTAGAGTGTGCAACCCTAAGTTGCCCCTTGGTACTGTATGAGTGCCCTGTCCCTGACCAAGATAGGGCATAAGCACTTGGTCGCAGCATTGAAGGCTGACCACTGCTACAG
>JAVQJF010040676.1:0-15550 GCA_036023855.1 Gadopsis marmoratus | reverse complement strand
GTCAAGGCAGATGACCGCCCACCAAGAGCCTGGTTCTGACTGAGGTTTCTGCCTGTTAAAAGGCAGTTTTTCCTTGCCACTGTCGCATAGTGCTTGCTCAGGGTGGAATTGTTGGGTCTGTAGATATAGAGTTGGCTTGAACTTGCTCTATATCTACAAGTGCTATGAGATAACTTTGTTATGATATAGCGCTATATAAATAAAAATTTGATTTGATTTGATTTTTTTGTGTGTGTGCAGATTGTGTACAGATGCCCCTCTGGTGGATGCACATTATCAGAACACCAAATTCTATATTTACTGTATGCAGAAACAAAGAAAGAGACTCCGATAAACTACTCAGATTAAAACCTTTTTTACATGACAATCTTTTTCAGGGTGTCGCCTTGATCCATACAGTCAAGTTATTAGTGTGCATTTAAGCAATTTCTGTGAACTTTACAAAAGACGTGTTGGCTGTGGGCTGGGACCGAGGCCGACACAGGCGCCGTGAGAACAATGAGCCATCTGGAAGGTGAGATCACTCCTTAAAGACACGGTGGAGTCGGCGATAGGGATTGCGGATGGATTTAACCCAGACTGACATGGTCATAACAGTTTTGACAGAGTCTGGTAAGTCGTAATTCACACATACATGGAAGTGGTTAGCCGATCCTGCTTGAATTGAGCGAGGCCTCTTTCAGAGATACATATCTCTGGAAACTTCACACGCTAGTTTAACACACCCTCCTCTCCCTGTAGTGCTCTTCCTCATCAGGGTAACTGAGAGCGGAGGGGAGACTGTTGTGTTTTCATAGGCAGGCCGCCCAGGCTGACCTCTGCTGGCATGCAGCCAGGCTGGAGACACTTGACTTAATCCAGCATGATGAAGTGGTGAGGCTACCCCGGTCATACTGGACTCCAGCACAGGGCGGTTCGACAGAGATGGCGGAACTAAAACAATCCTGAACAATGATGTCTGCCTCAAAGGAGCACCGGGGTCGCTGACTCTTATTGGACAGGACAGGGGAAGGAGGGCTTGTCCTACAAAGCAACCACAAGAGAAAACAACAAAAAAAAAGACTGAGAAAGTAGATAGAGTCACTCTTTCTCGCTGTGCTCCACATGCATACAGTTACATGTAGAAACGACATACTTGAGCTTCTACGGTGCATTTATATCTGGATATCCATGGTCAGGGTTATGAAGGTTAATTACAGCAACTTTGAACCAGATTTAACAAAGCATGTTGGACAGCTGCATTAAACAATCCCAAAACACTTGGAGAATATACACAGAGGGGCCAAAATAGTCGTTATACATTAACTACATAGGACAACAGGAAGGGATGTAAGTACGGCGTTAGAGAGGCCTGAAACCAAAGGAGTCCTCACAGCTGAAAAGACAAAGCAGAGAAGATCTGCCAATCAAACAGATCCTTCACTTAAATAGAATATTACTGATTTTAAAGCACCACTAAATGATTGATCAACATTTGTCATTGGCACGCAAGCAAATTCTTAACAACATATAAGGGGCAAGGATCTGGGAAGTCCAGTTTGAATAACAGCCCAGCAATTTATAATACTCCGAGACAAGATTTTATACTTGAGGAAAGTCACCACAGCGGCATTAGTTTTATCTTTCATCGTGGCAAGCTACAAGGTAAACAGTGGGACTACAGTGTTCATGTTATAAAGTAATCTACTGAGAATGTGTGCTTGCATGTATTTACTTGGCCACCGCAGCGTCTTGCGAGATGTCATATTAGAGCTAAGCCAGGTTCAACCTTTTTGCCGCAGCCTTCTGTGTTGTCACATTCAGTTTTGGGTTTTTTTCCACATAGGGCTAAGGTCGCTCTGAACATGGCCTTATAATAAATGCTGTCATGTTTTCTGTACTCAGAATGACATTTTCCTTTTACAAATCTACAGGCAAAGACCGAGATGATCCTTGTCGGCCCCCTCAGTGCCAGCTAGCTCATTTCTTTTCTGGCCACGCCGCTTCAGTCCTGTCCAACAACATTTGCCTCTGCCTCCTATAGACACTGTGCGACAGTTTTTCCTCAGCAGAAACCTGTGATGATGCATGGTCTCTTCTTCCGTCATGGTCATTAATACGAGAGGTTACATTTTGTGTTGATTCCTCAGCCGTGTCCCAACAGCGTGTTTCAGTGTGCATTGCAGAGGTAAAACAAATGACATCGATATAACCACTGTGATGAAGAAAGCTGTCAAAATCAACAAACAGCATCATATGTGTTTGTGATATATCATCAAGCATAGGAGTGTGATGTGTGTGTTTCTTTGTGATGTCACACAAACACACACACACACAACACTACCACCCCTGCCAGTACACACAAACACGCAGTCAACACTCACGTACAACCATGATGTGATTAATGAGTCCAGCGCTGGACGCTGCTCTGCAGGGTAATGCGTTATGCTCTTATCTGCCTCTCCTGTAGAAGGCAGGCCTCATATCATTTAGGAGGGGAGGGCAGCCCTATAAGCTATTGCTGCTAGAGAGTCATACACCCCCCAGAACTGCAGAGAGAGGAGGAACACAGCAATGATACTTTTCTTATTGATGGGAAGTCATTATGGCTGAGAGCAGCCGGGGGGAAACGGCGTTTGAGAAGTGTTTGACATGTGAAATGTAGAGCGAGGTCAGAGAACACAGGCTGAGTTGTTTTAAAATAAAACACAATAGTTTTGGAAGAAGATCAGATATGAGAGGTTATTGAAATTTTAAGAGGTAAAAACTGCCTTATCTGTGCTGGCGAATCTTTGAGGACGCATTGTGTCCTCAAACCCTAACCCAGCCCTAGCCAACAACCTGTTAAGTCTGATTTAATCTAATAAGCGCTAACATAATCCTCTCACTTCGGTCTTCCCAGAGTGAGGCGTTGGCGGAATACTAATACAGCAAGAGAGGTAGCTGGAAGTTAAAGTTTACTGCCACTTCATTCAGAATATAAACTAAAAGAGACAAACAACCGCTCCAATAGGTTAATTTCCATGCACAATATTCTTACTACAACACTGTATCAAATGACAATGTAATTTACAATGTAATTTACATTTACAATTTAACTGTAAATGAAGCTCCTCTGACATTAGAGTATTTCTGGGGTGTGAATGTTTTGGTTCCGACAATGTTGGTGCTGTAATTTGGTGTAATATCTGTGTGTTGATATAACATGAAAGCTCCGTCTAGTGGGAATCAGTGTTAATGTTAGCAATCAAGGCTAACTAAATATGTCCAAAAGAGTCTTTATCTTCATTGATAAAAAATTTGCACAACAGCTGCTTGTATTCCCTTACAAAAAATTGGAAAATGTTTAAAACTTGCAACATGCAAAACCTGCAGTATAGTAATTTTTTTAAACTGCATTTTTGCCATCTGCTGTGTGCAGAGAAGATTTCCTGCCAATGCCCGCAACTACCAATAGAATTAACTTTGTGCTGAAAGTTATTTAGGGGCCTATGTTATGATCTATGCTGATGAGACTGACTTTTATCTGAATTAAACACACGTCCTACACTACAGCTAAACGGCAGCTTTTCCCTTTTCTGTGCAAGTCATGTTGGTAGCTTAGATGCATACGGCATGCAGGGAATTAACTGTAGCATTAAATGTATGTGCACGCATTGTGGTGACTCATGTTCACATGACTGAGCTATGCTCGGCATTTAGGTTTCATTTGCGTTTTTTCTTTAGAGCTCTTTCTTTCCCAGGTCCACATGATTCATAGCTTGAACAATCAAAAAAAAGCATCTCACCATTCAGCAAAGGCCACTCATCGAGAACAACCGCAGGCATTTTTCCATGGCAGTCTGCCAAAAATATCTTACACCAGGCGGAAGAAGTATTCAGATATTTTACTTGAGTAAGAGTAGCAATACTGCAATGTAGAGATGCTTACAATAGTTAAAGTGAAGGTCATGCATTCAACATGTGACATAAGTAAAGGTACAAATGAATTTGCATCTAGTACAACGTACTCATTATTCAGAATGGTCCATTTCTGAATAATGCACAATATATTATAGGATTATAATTAATTAAGCATTTTACCTTAATTGTGAAGCCTCTTAAGATGGGGCTAATTTAATTTTCTTTACATACTGCATGGGTAGCTTGTGAATTTGCCCCCAGGGATCAATCTTATCTCATCTGAATTATATCTGATATCATGAATCTAAATCTAAAGTAACTAGTAACTAAAGTTATGAATTGTAGTGGAGTAGAAGAATAAATTAGCAGGAAAATGGAAATACTCAACTAAAGTACCTCAAAACAGAACACAAATGGAGATGGATATCTCAACATTTTAGCTGAATACAAAACTAAAAATTCTGTCTTTTTTGAAATGTGGGTCAACTGACCTTTTTATTTTAATTTACAAAGCATCATTACATGCTGAGCTTTTGATACATACTGTATGTCTACACACAAATCCACTTTGTGCACAATATTGCATGCTTGTGTGTGTGTGTGTGTGTGTGTGTGTGTGTGTGTGTGTGAAACACACGGCTAAGTAAGTGTATGTAAGTGTAAGTGCATGACCCTTGCACAGTGTCTTCGGGACGTTGTGAGGTGATACTGCAATACTAGAACTGATGAAATAAACATGAAGGACTCCCACAGGACACGCAAGGCAGTCTGAAGCAACGACATCTGTTCTGCAGGCGCACACACAAACACACAAGTAAAAACTAACAGACGCACATATGAAACACCCACGTCTGCTGCTCACAATACTTCCCACTAATCTCCAACTCTAATAGTGACTGATTTCAGTTACTGTTAACAGCTTCTTCTCAACATAATTAGACGAGTGTTAAGTTACTGATGGATGGGAAGAGACGTGCTGATCAGTACTATTAAAATAAGGAAAAATATATGCCAAACTAATCAAATTCCTGTATATTTTGCTATGCTGATGTTTTGTGTCTGCTTGAGGTTTTAATACTATTGCTCCTAATGGGTCCCACAGGGAAACAGGAGAAACTCACTGCTATCACCTTACTATTGTCACACACTGGCATACAGTTTCAGACAGGCTCCACCGTTTCCAGGTTCACCAGGTTTCAACAAACATGTGCAGACTGACACAATCTATATATATTTAACTACACACATTTGTTTTGTTTTTTGTAAGATACAGGCCTATCTGACACCCACATGTGACTACAGATAACATACACAGGGTGGGGGAAAGAATGCCCTGTAACACATTTAATGAAAGAGGACACTGCAAGTCAATCAGGAGCATGTCAGTTATAAAAGAGGTCCGGCAATTAGCGCTTTGAGATTTCAAAGAGGTCAAATCATCTTTGTACAAATTGCAAATTCGCACCACTCAAACCATCGTCTGAATCGTTTAACATGGCAAGAGAACATGTCTTCAAACCAAGAAGTCCTCCAGAATAAACTAAAACTTCTAAAAAGCCTATATGAACATTTTCTGATCCAGCATCTGCTGACAAACCTACATATGAATGTTGATACAATGATTACTACGTGCATTATCTGACTTGCCAGCATTATGCTTAAAGTTTGGGACACTAATGCCACAACACAGCGCCATTTTCAGTCTAAGTGCTCGACTTAATCCTTGAAACTTACTGAAGTATATTCCAAACACAGGATTGTTCACGTTTTGATTTTTAAATTAACGTCCTTTTTTTTCTTTTCATGAAGCGCTCACGTGACTGTGTCTACCCCCATCTAGATCTGTAATGAAATCAGGTGTTCTTCTCCATTGGTCACGTCTCGCATCAATCAACTCTCTGCGTGGCTTATAATACAGCCGTCGTACATGGCAGGCTCCAGAATGTGATCTACAGCGGCGCGGTAAACGAGACGCCCCTCGCAGCCGACGTGACAGGACCATCTACGTGTTGCGCTCTCGCCTCCTTGAGCCTCGAGCAGGGTCACTCGGCTGGAACGGCTTTGTGCAGTACAAGGTCGGGAGCTCAGGCGGGCACATCTCATCAAACACAGGGCGGAGAAAATGATGTCCACGTGCTAAAGTGTTCAGAGCGAAAGGCTGCACTGAAGATGGTGCCTGTGTTTAGGATCACACACACACATGACGTGACATGACATGAGGTCAAGGATGAGGTACAAAATGGCGAGGAGGGCGCAGGCTGCTCTTACTCGATGCTTGCTCTGAAGGATACTGTCAATCTCTTGGCTTACTTTGTCAGCACTGGGCGTCACGCCGCTCTGTAGGTGGATTTGGCTCTGTTTGAACATAACTTGCCCTCGGGAGAACTGCACTGAAGTGGATTTGGTTAATGGGAATCTGTCCATCAACATATCTCAAATTGCTGTACATTCAGTCACGGCGCTGCCTGCAATAAGTATGTGGATTGGGGGGCATCCCTAGAGTTTATTACAAGAGAGGATGGTCGTGTGTCATTGGGGTTCACTGTGCTGCAGAGGTGCCAGGGTCCCCCGATAACTTCAGCCCCGCAACAGCAAGGGGAACCGCGACAATTGAGCAGGACGACGTGCTTGCAAATTGATGTCTCCGCAAAAGAAAGCCGTCGCCTTTTGTAGGGAAGGGAAGCACGCCAAGCATTTAATTCCTCTTTGTTGATTCCGAGAGAGCGTCCCATAAACATCTGTCAAAGAAATACGCAGTCATTGTTGCGCGCAGGACCTTCTGGCAATGGAAATGGGATTTGGAGGCTGCGGGGCCCATGTGAAGACAGGCACATTTGCCCACGCGGTCGCCACCCTCTGGTCAGGCTGTCAACGTCAATCAGTGTGCGTAATATTTTAATAAGCTGGGGTAACGTATAGCCACTAATCTAGAGGCCGATGACATAATGCTGGCGGGCGGCCAGGTGGGTTTCCCTCTCAAAGTCTGCCCCTGTTTTTCTTTCGGCTCTCTCGCAGTGCGACTTCTCTTTCTCCTGTATTCTCCATCCCCCCCTCGTCTCTTTATTCCTCCCCCTTTGGTCTCTCATTACAGCCTTATCGCAACTATTAATCTCACACAAGTACTTCACTCAGCAGGTCTTATTGTGAGAGCCACCTGCCCAGAAGTGGGGGGTAATGAATATGAAGAACGCTCCATCCACATCAGCAACCACCATTGACCCATTTTCTCTTTTCTTTTTGCTTTTGCTCTGCTTATATTTTCCTCAACTCTGACTTATGTGCCCTTGCATTTCTGCTAAACTTGTCGCGACCATTGTCACCCAGTGACCCTAAAACCTGCGACCTTGGTGCTGTTTTCTTGGCATTGGACTGTGCTGGCATCATTGTGCTTCCGTTAGTACCAAGTGCCACGATGGTACCGAGTTTGGACAGCTGACTCTACAATGTTTCTTGTCATAACAGCCCGTGCCCCAGACAGCTGGGAGTGCGCTGAAACAGGATGCCTGCGATCATTAAACAAATATCCTCGACTGCTTTTGTTTTTCTCGCTCACAAATTCTGATAGCATTGTTTCCATTTCAACTCTGCATACAGTACTAGACAGAAATTCATGCTCCGTCTCATTTCTCTCTGTGTGTAATAATGACACTTTTCCTGTACATACGCATGTCTCCTTTATCCTTAAAGAGTAACTTTACCCCCCTGAAAATCTTATTCTTGCTGAGCGCCAGTGGTTTAACTTCTGACCTTGCTTACAGTGACGCACAAGTGTACTCCAGGACCACGTGACATCACTGTGTGGTTACAGAGCACACTTGCCCTTGAATGGCACACACCGCTGCTGTCGCGTCTCCAGAAATCGAACTTTTCAGGCGTAAAGCAAAGCTGTGTTTTTTTTTATGCATGACCACCACGCATATTTTTTCCAATTTATCCAGTATAATATATATTTTGAATACCTTACATGCATTTTATTTTTGGTGCAGTTTACTTTTTTCCTCTGACATTCACTTAATACATCCTCAGCCAACAGTTGTCTTATATTTATATGCCTATTTATATTTCCATTCTATTTCCCAGCAGTTAATTGGATACCGCAGCAGTTTTTCCACAGTAAACATTAAAGTATCACCCTGAACTATCATCCCTGTTTTGCTGGTTGTGAGTGGATGCTAATAACAATTTTCTGAGTGCAGTAGTTATTTTTAATGTAGGGTCAGCATCAAACATTTTCCACAGATGATGGTATAAGCGATGCTATGATAGTGTGTACTGTCGGAAGTGTTCATGACTAATGTAGCAACCTTAATATGCTACAAATAAATCTTGAATATCAGACAGCAATGGGTTTGGGCCTCTGTAACTGCAAACCCGTCTCTCCTGCTTCAAATGTTTCAGCACAGTAATGCATATTTGCAGTGTGTTTCAAGCAATTTCACATCTTCTAATTATCAGACTTAACGATGTAGTGATTCCATGTGGATTTGTGCTTCTGCTTTGGAGGGTGTGAAAGCCAACCGAAGTCAGGGTGTAGGCTGGAGCGTGTGTTTGCATCCACTGAGCACCGACACTGTGTTTTGTTAGGGTGGAAAAAAAAACTGAAGCGTTACTTGGCAACGTGTCCTTCCATAGTAATAACCTGACCTTTTTTAAGTCTTTGGGGAATGTTAACTAGAATAATTCATTCTTTCAGTGAATTTCTCAATGTTTTCACCTTCCTGTTTTGAATACACCCCCATCTCTGACATTTCCCTTCAAATGCCACCCACTGGCGGGCTCCAGGGCAGAATGCAAACACGATATTGTGCATAAAATGGAACTGAAATCAATCGCCCTTCAGTTAGTGCTCTATATTTCCCTGTGGGAGAAAAAAAATGACAAGAGGGAACTTCATCTTAAAGTTAAATTTGTTGCTTTACTGACCAAACAAAAACATATCATTTACCAGCACCACAGTGCGTACACATGATGCACCTCCACACGTCTGTTTCTGTTTGTGTCTCTTGAATCCAATGGCAGGCGTTTGAATCGGATCCTTGGAGTTTTGTTGTCTGAGCGCACTCCATGACCCCATCCCCAGCTAGGCACCCTGTATGCGGGACAAAGAGCGTGTTGTTATACGGGAGGGGAGCTTTAGATGTGTAATTACCCCAATCTACTCTGCAGGAAGCTCCATAAACACACAACTACATACCTCCCTGCACCAGTAAGGGGAATCACATCTCAGGAGACAAAAACAAAGAATCTTTTACAGTTACACACACATTATGCGCTTCATTAACTCTTAGCGTTTTTATGCGAGAAGATCTATTCTCAGAAATTAAAATAATTACCACCACTCCCATTGAGGTACTACGCCTCGTAATTGTGTGCCTGCTGGCTGCAAGATCCTGATATTTGCCTTGAAATTTGCATCTTGAGCATTGCATGAAAATGCGCAACCTTTCCCTTTTGACCCTCAGGGTGATCGTTTACATTCCAAATTCACATGTGAGAGGAAGGGCCGTGCAGGGTAAGAGAGAGAGTGCATGAAGAAACATTAAGGAGTGGGGGATGTGCAGCAACACTGCCACCACAATGAATCGCGGCCCTCCTGGAAATCACACACACGTCCGATGACCCATGCGTTTTTTTTTTGCCCGACTGAAAGGAATTTGCCAGTATTGTCTGTTGCAAGTGTGGAAGATGGTGAAACCAGCATTCACACAAAGACGCTTCCTCTAAATGAGAGATCTGAAAAAGCTGGATCAACCAGTTGGTAATGGCACCACACAAATCACCAATCTCACGCACAAAGACAGAGAACAAAACAATAACCACTGTCTGCTCACACAAACGCACACATACGCAAAGTACCTTCGTTTTAAAGCGTTCAAAGAAGCTGAAATTGAGCAAACGGGCACTTGCATGCATGAAAGACTATAAAGCAGTGTCTGTTTCACCTCCGACCACATCCACCATCACTGGTGAGCAAGAATATGATTTTCAGGGGGTGTCTTCAGGAGGAGCATGTAAGTATTTTACAAATTGGAACAAATCACATCCAAAAAAAACGTATATATGAATTTACCTTCACATCTTTTTTAGCTGTGGTTTATTGTATTTGTGTAAACAACATTCTTTGTCTTTGGTGGCTCCCTGACATGCTCCATGTGTAATCAAAAAACACCAGGTAGCCATAATGGCACCCACAAAGAATAGAATTTTAAGAATGTTTGGTCTTTTCCTCATAGTCAGCAGATTGTTTTCAAAAGCATGTCACATGCACTGAAACCAGCATTGGAGAAGTTGTGCAAACTCCTGTCGCTCTTGCCAGTTAAAATAACATTCATGTGACGCAAGAGACGCAGGTTTCAGGCAAGAGTAATTACTGGGGACGACTGGATGGAGAAATTGGATGCTTAAGCTTTAATGTCAACCTAAATGCAAAGTAAACCTGCAGTGTAGGTTGGGTCTGCATTGCAGCAGACTGTGGTGAGAAATGGAGAAATTTCCCTGTGACACAACATGTTATGAAGAGGCATGTAGCATTCACAAACGAAATGAAAAGATGATGCATAAAAGGAAATATGGTTGGCATTGCATGTTTTAATTGGATCACCTTTTGCATCATCGGACATATTGTACCTAGAGACATGTTTCTCATTAGGAACATTATATATAAAGATGTGAATTCATCAGTGACTTCACTATAGATCAATCGATCATTTGCCGTAACTGAAAACAAACACCTTGAGTATGACAGGATTAATTTGCTTCTATTATGCCTGATTGATATTTCCATTTTCTTTGATGCTTTCTCTGTTCCATAGTTATGCCACATTAAGGATAAATCATCGCATTTCCCCACACACCGCTGCATTGATGCATCTTTATTTCACTTAGAGCCTTTACAGCGCTGCCCTCTGACCTCCGAGATCAGTCATGTTGAGATGGAATCTCATGCGGCTTCCTCCTGGGAAGACAGGATCAGCCCCATCCTTCATGTCATGATGTGGGAGCCTGACTTAGCTGCGGTGCCTCCCGCATTAGCATTCCTCGACTGGACCCGACAAGGTGTCGTGCTTCTGAGCGCAAGTTCAACCTTGTCCTAGGTGCTGTCAGGAACGGCGGGGTGTGGAGGAGGGAAAGAGGGACCCAGACGCGTACTGCGGGAACAAGCAGGCTTTAATGTAGATAACAACAAAAAGGCACTTACAAAAAGTAAGGCAAACGAGGAGCTGAGCAAATGAAAGCAACAAAACGGAGATCATCCACACTACCCATAGACCACGACACCACAGAGAACCACTGAACACACTTAAATACACAGGACACTAACAAGGGGATGGACCACAGGTGAACACAGGGGGACAGGTGAAAACAACAATCAGGGAAACACGAGGGCGGCTGAGACAGGACACAAACTCAAACATAGGAGAACCAAGGCAATAAACCACACAACCCAGAATGCACAAGTCGAGCAACAGAAAACACGAAACAACCATTCACACCGACCCGGGGCGTGACAGGTGCTTCTTTTCGCACATGAGATAATTTGCCTTCATAACAAAAATACACACAAGGCTGCATTCCTAAATGAGGTTAGACTATCACACCCACCCAATACCACAAGTGCACTCACTGTATCGTTACAGCTAAATACTGTACAGTATGAGCGCCTATTTATGTCTAAATGCTAGTAGTGGTTCACTTATTCTTTAGGAAATTAAGTGTTACGAATAAATAATTACAGTTTAAAAGCCTTTGTTGTTGTTGTTGTTGTTTTAAGAGGGATATTTTAATATATATAATATAAGGTGATGAACTATGACTCATGTCTGTGGGTGTGGGAATGTGGCAAAGTTCTCAGGCTGCACTGGTGAAGTTTATAACCTGCCGGGATTCTTGCAGAAAGTAGAGACGATGGGAAACAGAAAGAAAGGAGAGGTGCAAATGTGCGACAGATAAACAGACCGGTCCTCTGGGAGAAAGAGAGCGAGCGGACAGACGGGGAGGAGGGGAGAGTGTGATGTGACCGCGAGGTAGTTCCATGAGTATTGACATTCAGGAGAGGTGGGTGCCGCACAAGGCTCCACTGTTAGAGGGCAGGACGCGGGGAAAGGAGCAGCTGTCTGCCGGGGCAGGCAGCGATACGCCTGCCCCCCAGCTGTCAGAGCCTGGAGAAATGGCCAATTCACATACAGGACATTGGGTCAGTGTTCAAGGACTGACGGGACATCGAAACTCACGCCACATATACAGGAAGGCGTGTACACACAGAAGAACATTTAGGAGAAAATGTATGGACGCTTAGAAAACACATACAAAGACATACAATTATTATATTTATATATATTTTTTTTTATTTTAGAAGTGAATTATAATCCGTATATTGAGTGCATACAGGTTTCATACGCCACGCGATTATGAACATTTTAGTCCAGAACATCAAGCGTTTCATGTGCCTTAAACTTCACTTTTGGAAGCATATTTACACAGAAACCCTACACAATATAAAACAAAATGTAAAACAAATACAGGTGCAATAAAGTTTGAAAAGTCTCAAAGAGCTGTATCAGTGAATTATTGTCATGTCCTTCATGTGTGCGCGGAGCCAGCAGGAAGACTCTCAAGCACATGCTCTATGAGCCCAACCATGTGGAGACCAGAGGAAGCCTGAAAAAGATTAGTTTTCAGGGAATGAGCAACTTTCACTGGGATGAAAGGGATGCATAGACGGAATACTAAAAAAGTGGGCATGTACCCCAGAGCCCTTGAGTCTAAAAATATCTGCAAAAGGACTGTTTATAAGGGTGTTTTGTAAGAGAAGCAAATGAAACTTTTTTACTGAAATGTCCAAGGTTTAGACAGAGACGACTGAACATGCTGTCCCTTATGGCCACCTCTAATGACCTGATTGAGGATCTCTCCTTTTGCCACATTTGTCTTGTTTTATTTCAACTAAAGTGACATATTAGCTTCATCTTTCTCTATTATCTATGCAATTCTTTATCAATGATGTTATCAGTCCACCCACAGAATTTCAGATATGAGGATGAATGACCTAATGGTGATTGTGTAATGACTTTTCTGCTGTCACTATTTGATGTCGCTATTGTAAATAATCCGATTACTTTTGCGGAAAGCCTTGGGCAACTATGAGCACAATAACGTGATATTCATTGCAAAAATAAATTAGATCCATGTGTCTTGACAGAGTACACATTGATTTGTTGAAAAGATAGACCTCAGGTGTTTCGGGGGTTTCTTTTCAAGAATTAGTCCACTTTATTTGGATTTTCCGGGAGAGCCATGTAAACCACAAGACAAGAAGGTGACAAGGTTAAAGTCAATGCTCATCAAAACCGTGGAGAAAACTGTGTCTATGATGAGAAATGTTTTAATTCAGTTGTTACGTAGCAAATCACAGCTCACAGTAATTCCAGAGGAGGAAGGCATTGTCAGTGAAATGTACAGTGCAGCGCAGAGGAACAAGAGAGGTCAGGCAACCATGGAAGGAAGGAAGGAAGGAAGAGATCAGCTGGCAGGAGCACAAAGAAAAATGACTGCGGTTTGGGAGGAAAGAATGGAAATCTCCTTAACATTTTGAAGTGGAGTACTGTGTAACAGCTGTGCCTTACAGAGTGCAAAAGTTCAGGGAATAAAGTGGGGACGCTTCATCCAACGCACGACAACACGCAGGCAGCAGGAACGAGTGGTGCAGAAGACAAATAATGTCAAACGGCTTCCTGTCAAGGCAGGACGAGGTTGAAAAACAGACCACATCTGGTCTACTGCACATTAGACCTTTTTAATTTGCACACAAAAGTGAGTGTCGGTTTCTTTTTTTTCCCCCATCTGATGCCATGTTTGACTCGTAACTGAAGGCTGTATAGTCTAAGACGCGTTTGGGTAAATTAGGTGCAGACATGATGACTGCTAATGTTTTTTATTCCTTTCCTCTTAGTAGATCTGAGTTATCACTGTTATCACCATCTTTGTCTTGTCTCTTTGTTTCCTTGAATCATCCTGAAAAAGATTAGCGCACAGCCGAATGCTTTACTGAATTTTAATGTCTCTAATAATGAGTTTCCTGAAGTTTTGGACCTGCACATTTGTTTTTGTCTTTAGACATAATGGTGACACATCCTTATCTTTGTAAATGTTTTTAAAGAGCTATAGCAATCATTTTTCTTATAAGACTATAGCAGTGACTTCACATGCCTCCAATTCATTTTGTATTGTTCGATATCCAAACTGTTCTCACAGACAATCCTATCTTATCTTCTGGTTTTATTGCAGCTCCTGCAGAGTGCCTGTTTGACTTGCAGCCATTGACTGCAGTATCTTACAGTAAACAAATAAATTACTATCACTGCGTTTCAAACGCTCACGTTTTCAGTGAATAAGTCTGAGGTCTGAATGTTTGCCATGATTCTACAAAAAGAGTATTTTCCAACACCTGGTTGAAAAGCATAGTTATTAACTGAGGTATCAGTCTTTTAACTTGTGTTTTTGTGAGTGAGTCACGGAGGGTCAGAGGGGCTGTGGAATCGTCTTTCTGTGAAGCCAGCTTGCAGCAGAATTGCCAGTGGCAAAAGCAGAATTTGTTTTTGTGGGTTTCAAAACCACCAAAAAGTTTTCAAAGCCCCTGACAATCTGAACTCCGTACAGCTGCCATACAAGAACTCCACAGTGCACTTTGTCAGTGTTTTGAGGTATTGAAAGCAAACCAAACTGTCTGGAAGTTTGGTTCTTGAGCTCTTCGGAGAACACACAGCCTCCTCTCCGATGTACAGGGATACGGTAAATAATGGACAACTGGAAGAGTCAAGACTCACTGCCCAAGGCTGAACATCAGGTCTCAGGCTTGCAGGAGGCTTACATCAGAGAGCACTGTATACTCCAGCTCCAATGCGCTGCTGATTCTGCTCGGTGGTTGTGATTTATAAAAGCCTCCAGCCAACCCAACAACACCCATAAAGGCACAGAAAAGAACTGACAACAGCAGCGATGTGAGCGGTCAAAGTTTTCCATCTCTGAACTGTCCACCAGCATCACTGAATCGCTCACCACTTGCCTGCACGCTGCACTATATAAATACTATGGACTTTTCCTTTCTGTCAACTGTAAAAACACCCAGGACAAGAACTACATCCTCCTCACAGCGGTTAAAGGATTTCCAAACATCAAGATGCTCATCTATTAACAACATTAAGGTGTACTGGAATATATTGTATATTATTTCTTACATACCGAAAGTGCATTGCCATTTACTTTCTGAAGCTAAGTCCTAACATATTCAAGAAACATGGCAATACATTAGCTTGTATTGCAGAACAAACCATAAGGGTGAACATACTGTACAAGGGGTGGCTGATATAATGATGCATGTCATTCTGGTTATACCATAGCAGCCATCCCTTTAATAGCTCCCAGTGAGTCAGACTGCTGCTGCAGGCAACGTTGCTGCTTCATAAAAAAATTACAATATCACACTATTATATAAATATTTCAATATCCCATGAGACAGGATTTTATCTATATCACCTTCTGTAGCCTACTATTATTTGTCACGTCTGGGTGCAGGTGGAGACGTTGAGGGACCCAAGCGCACACAGCCGGAAAGTAACATGTCTTTTATTTTAACTTAAACACAAGGCGAACTTACAAAAAGGTAAGCCGG
>JAVQJF010040667.1:0-58704 GCA_036023855.1 Gadopsis marmoratus | reverse complement strand
TATTGTGTTAAGCACTTTGTGCATTTCATATCTTTGTTGTAAAGCACTTTGAACTGCATTTCTTGTATGAAAGGTGCTATATAAATAAAGTTTATTATTATTATTATTATTATTATCTTTGTGCAGCACTTCCCTCTCTCGGCAAGGCCAGCGTTCTGCGGCAATACTACCGCCTAGTGGTCACAGAGTTTACCTGTTATCTATTCTAAAAGACAGGGAAGCTTCAGTGGGTTTTCTTGGGGCAAACTCAACGTGTTTCCGTTTTGTTCTGCCGATCCCAGTCGTTTGCATATGAATATCGCGTACGAGCTCTGAGGAAGTCAACATCCTGCTTCAGTAAGACAAGCATTCAAATCGAGCACACGCACGTCATAACTTCTTTTTTTTTGGTTGCTTTTGTTTTAGCTATCTGCCCTAGACTTAATCAGGTCCCTCTGGGTCTTCTTGCTCCTTGCATGATGATAACCACTGATACAGCGATGTGCCCATGTGGATTCGCTGAACTCAAATGGCCTGGCTGAAGGTTAATGATGGTGTGGAAACCACCGTGGCCTTTTTCTTTTCCACGTTAACCGACATCAGCGTTACAGAATAAGGTCAATTATTTTTCCTCGCTTCAACTACATTACAACCGTCGTGATGACGTCACCGGGATAATAATAATAAACTTTATTTCTATAGCGCCGCTCGTACAGGAAATGCATTTCAAAGTGATTGTGGGATTCGACACAATCCTCACGGGCCTGGTCTTCAAAACCTGCGTGTTATGTGTCTCCTTGCAGGAGGTTTCCCCAATTCTATCACCAACAAAGTGGATTATCCAATTTCATTATTGTGTCTAAAACAGGTAAAGGACTTTGCATAGAGGAGAGGAAAGAGTGTCTTGAATGAATGGGGTGAATAATTGAGAATATAGTTATTATGCCATGTTGTCATTATTCATCAGCAGACATGCCTGTGCAGCTGGTTGCTGTTAGCTTTGGCTGCAAAAATCAGTCCCTTGTAATTTACATACTGGGGATAAAACAGCAGAATCGTTCCCGTGGTTCTGTTAGTCTACTACTTGTATGGCCTCAGTGGAAAGCAGTGCATCACAGGGGTAAAGTCCCAGAATGAGACCAGCGTACCGACCCTCACGCCTGTGGGAAATCTAAAGTTTCCAGGACGCCTGACCTTGCAGAAAAGTCGAGCGCTTGGATGACAAAGACGAAACGGAGAGGGCAGAGTTCCCGAGTCCAGGCGCTTTATGCAGGGTTAACCTGCCGCGCTGCACCGTCTGCCTTTTCACACTAACGAGCACATTTTTAACCATCTCCCAACTTGCATCGCTTACAGTCGGCCTCGTGTAATGTATCCCAAGGTGTGAAAGGGAAGTTGTTAAAACGCAGGGAAATCAAATAAGCGAGTGTCAGGACGGCAGCTCGACTCTACCCAACGATGATGCCGCAGTGCTTTTCAAATGAGGCGGCGCCACGTTTATGTCGGGGAGAGAGGAGACGGCGTGTAATGTTTGTACTGTGCGCTATTGTGCACGTTTTAAGAGTGAGTCCTACGGGGTTGTGCTTACAGTAGCCACGGGTAAACGATAAGTTATTGGTCATATCTGTTTTATGACATTTTCTTGTGTTGAGCACTTTGTGCATTTAATATCTTTGTTGTAAAGCACTTTAAACTGCATTACTTGTATGAAAGGTGCTATATAAATAAAGTTTATTATTATTATTATTATTATTATTATTCTTTGCCCTCTGAATAGTCCCAGAGGTCAATTGCAGTGCTACAGTGTTTTGCTGACTGCTGTGTGTTCTTGTGTGTGTTAGGTGGTGGGAGATCTCATGTTGAGGATTCATCGCATCCCAGACTTCACACCCAAACTGCTGCTCGTGAGGAAGAGGCTATTAGGTCTGGAGCCAGAGGGCATCATGTACGTACTTTTCTGGGCTCCTTTCTTCTGAGTTGACTTCTGGAATGTACTTCTCACCGTTCTCTCTCTTCTTCCTGTTAGTATCGACCACATGACTCTGCTGGAGGGGGTGATTGTACTGGAGGAGTTCTGCAAAGAGCTGGCAGCCATCGCCTTCGTCAAATACCACGCAGCTGCCTCCTCCTCCTTGCCGTAATCTTCCCGCTGTTCGTCCATCTGCCGCGGCCAGGCAGACAGGTCAGGATCAAACTGGGCCTTTGGCGTGTGCCGGTGGCACAGGGTCGGATCAACATTACCACTAACTGCTCATCCTTGCAAGACTGTTAAAGCCCACACGGACGGGTTTCATTGCTCCCCCTCTTCTGGCCTCTCGGGCTCCACCGTAAAAAGTCTTTGGTCTTGTTTTTGAGCAGGTCAGAGTGCAGACACTGCCCAGCCGTCGGAAGGATGGAGGTCGAGGTGCAGAGAGATGGTCACTGGACTTATTTTCAGCCTCTGCATTTTCTCTCACCCCCCCACCACCACATCTCTTTCTCACCAGCCAAAAGATGATAGCCCTGTAGTTAGTATATCATGGAGAAAAGATGTTTGTCTATTTATTTCCTGTCCCATTCGCACCCATTTGTAAACATCATTGCCTTAGTGTGGAATCGCACCTTTCGGTTACAGAAGACTGTTTCCTTTTGAAACATTTTTATCTCAACTTCTCATGTGTTGTCTATTTTGAAGACGCCGCAGAGACAAATGCCCACTACCATCAACCCCTATATGTACCTGTAGTTACATACACATTGTACTGCAGTTTTTACGATACTGCTCTCATATTTTATATGCCAAGTCCTCTTATTTATTTGTTTGCTTTCAGATTGCCTTTTTAACTAATGTCATATTAAGATCAAATTAATTTAAAACTGTCAAATTAAGGACCGACCAAGCAGATGCTGTTTACTTTATTTGCTGTCCTTGTCTTTAAGTGCTTGTGCTCTCAAAGCTCATCTGTAATCGCCCAAAGACGTCACCACCCATCACATTTTGTAGCATAACGAAATGGTGAAATCTCACAAATTACGTGAATTTGCACACATATCTCATTTCATTTCACTCGTTACATTATTCATTAAGTTCATTCACGCTTTTTTTTTTTTTTTTTTTTAAATTTTGGTTGACTTTTAGGAAACTTAGTTGGCATTTGTTGAAGGAGACATCTTGTTTTTGATTCCACGTTAGTTTTTGTTGTGAACTGTTCTACAGACCCAGTGTTGCATTTCTCACACACCAGTGTTTATTTTCTCCAACAGATGCTGTGCTATTGTGTTTTACACCATTTATAATTCTCAATAATTGGTTCATGCTATTGCTGGAAGGGATGCAGAGAAGCAAACCTCTTGGTTTTATTGACCAGTGTCTTAAATACATCATTAAATTAATACTGTAGCTTCCAGCAATGCTTCCCAACCTTTATTGGCTTTTGATCCCTAAAACAAATCTGTGTTTACTTGGTTGTGTGTGTCTGTATGTTGTGAACAGCTCAACCAGGATGTGATTCTAACTTCTTACTTTGAACTTTCCCCCATATGTTATCGTGACTTTCTGAGGTGTTGCATTTACTAGCAGTATTACCTTTTCATGCTTGATCATGAATGATTGCCGTGTATTGTTGGAACTGATTGGTTGGTTGCGTATTGTCTGGAAATCTCTGCAGGGTGAAGAACTCACCTCACGGATGAATGATTCATTAGGTCCGAATTAGTCTAAATCAAGATGCTACTTAATATAATGTTGGTTCTTGTGTTGTGATCCCAGTGTGTGTCCATGTTTGGTGACGAGTTTGTTTATGTGTGAGTGTAAAGACAGCGGAGAATGGACAGTCATTCATTGAAGCCATGAGTCTTGAGCCTTGTTTTTTTTTTCTTTTTTTCTCTCACCACAAACCCATCACTCAAGCACCTAAACTACATTATGCAACTGCTTGCATGGAATCAGATTTGCACATTGTCTATCTTCATCCTTTTGTCATAATGTACATATATACAACAAAAAGCTTTGAGTTTTTTTTTTCTTCAAATGTTGTTTCATGATCCAAAAAAAAAAATCTAGGATGTACCAGGAGTAACATTTCTATTTTAATGGGAAACTGTTTTTAAATTGTCAATCATGCACATTTTTTAATCGACTATCTTTCCAACTTGTTCTGTACATTTGTATATTGTATGTGTACAATAGCAATAGAGATATACTACCTGGCGTAAATGCATGCTTATACATACTTTTTCATTGTTGAAAGAATCTGTGATGAGTTCTTAGCTGTCAGCACTTTGTTCTTTGACGACACTGACCGGGAGATATGATGCCTTACTTCACACTGTGGATCTCTGAGGACTCCTAGAATCTCCTGCTTTACTTCAGTCTGGTGTGATCTGTTATGCCTGTCTCTTGTGTTACATAGACTTTGTTTGGTTTGTGAAGATGTACAGGACTCTCAGTAGTCAAAAATCTGATGCCAATGGGTTTCTTTTCTTGTCAGCTTAGACCAATCACTGTATGATGTTGCTGCATTTCTTTATGTTCATCGCTGCTTTCCTCCGGTGCAAAATGGGAGTCTCATACTTCTTGTATCTCACGGCCAGTTTGATTTTGTTATTGTGCAATGCATAATTTAAACATTACGGTAAGGTGCATGCTCACGCCTCAGAGTAATTGTAAGTGATCACTGCAGTCTCTTGTTCTCGTTCAGAGGCATTGGCTCATTAATTCTTCATCAGCGGGCTTCATTTGAACACAGTTGCGTTTCATTCAGGACAGTATGGTTTTGTTTAACATTCTCCGTCCCAATTAAAAGGAAAAGCTCTTCAGCATGTGGTAATTCTTTGTTGTGTTTCAGCTTGTTTTTATTACAAAATGTCTGTACAACAGAACTAAAATACACAAAATAAGCATTTCTTTAAATGACAAGGTGAGAATAATCCCCTTTTTAAAATAACATTTTTGAAAAACCACCAGATATTATGGGGGAATTGAATCTCTTTAACCTGTACTTTGCCTATTCCAGACAGCCGTGCAGGATGACATGACATACAGGAAGAGGAACAGACCAGAGAACATTGAGCATGAAAATGACCCCTCTTGCCAGTGAGTAACTGAACAGCAGTCAGCATGGGTACGTTATCATCAAATTCTCTTTGGCTCCAAGCCAGCCACGCTCCGTCACCCAGCTAATTCTGTGGAAATTAGTCAAATCGCACTCTGGGCGCAGCAAAGATGTCTAAAATCTAAAGTCATGTGAGGTGGTCTAGAAATAAGTTAATCCTACATTTCCCTTGTGCTGCAGTGATTTGTAAATCAGCCATGGAAAGAGGCACTACGGTGCAGAAAGAAGGCTGTCAGTCTATTAACTCATTCTTAAGGATTGCTGAGGTACGTACTGAGGTTGCAGTCAGCTAGGGTCTTACAGTTCTAGTTAAAGGAGTAATTAACATTTTAAAGCACCTGAAGTCACTTTTCCAAATTCAGAGATCCTTGTTCGTACAAAAATATTCATACTCATTACTACTGTAATACTACACCAGAGTAACCAGAGTGCTTCCATATAAGGAAACACGAATACTTTGATTGCAGTAAGGAAGTGGAATTGCCAAGTCTATACAGTGACTCATGAGGTTTGTGTCCAATGCCCTGACTCAAGTCAGTCATAGCATCACATAGTTAAAAGTTCTGCAGTCTTGTGGAGGCAAATCAGAGCGACGGGTTTACAATTGATAGCTTTTTAAACAAATTAGACAAAGTTAATTTATTTATCTGATGTCATGAAAACCCGTTTGGCACTCGAGTTTGTTACCAAAAGAACGATCAAGTCAGCTACTCTGGCATTTAAAAATAAGTCAACAACTTAAATATCACTTCATATAAGTTTATAAAATGTCAATTGTATTCATATGTCTGTGTGAACTGATGAAAATATAGACTGCATTATGCTAAAGGCTGAGGTAAATATAAACAATTTCCATCAGATTGTCATAGTTTTAACAATTTCTACACTCAAAGTGCCAGATCAGGGCTTCATTGGGAAACCTCACATGCTGAACTCTAAACGATAGTAAATGATCAAGCCGGCTCTCTGAACTCTTTCCAGCTAAAGTAAAGAATAAGTTTACAGTAAACCAAACTTCTTATGTTTAACATGTTGTGACCCGGCTGTGTGATCCTGTTTGAGAGGCAGTCCTACAAATGTCACAATTAAAACATGTAGAAAAACATCCAGCGTTCTTTCTCCATCCCAACAGCATATCAACATGATGGCATATTAAATTAATTTACATAATACATGTAAATAATTCCTTTTCTTTATGCAAATCATTTTCATGTACATACAAAACCACTACGTAAAAAAAGAAAACTACATGCTGTTGCACAAACTTAGCAATTTAGAAAACAAAAAAAACTGTACATTTCCAAATGTCTCTTTTCATGTCAATAAGTGTCTCCCCACCCATTTACAAACCCAGATATGTGCGCGCACAAACACGCTTGTGCACAAGTCGCTCACACTGGAACATTCAGACAAACAAATGTCTCTTTGGCTGGTGTGAAGCTGTGGCACCTTGCAGTGCGTGTACATGTAATTACACATTTGCAAAAAAACACGCACACACGAAAATAACACCATCCAACAGCATAGAAAATGGGTTCCGATGATGGATGTAGTGATATTTCCTATGCATTCGCGAATATATATATATATTTTTATATACCAAAACATACTGTATAAGGGTCAGCCACACATGCCCTTGATTGTGTGTATATGTGTACTTTAAAGTCACATTCAGAAGTGTAATGTGAAACTCTAGGAAGGCATCAATAAATAGAGACATCCGTCTGTCTGTCTGTCTGTGTCCCTGGGTCTGCCATGTTAAACAGCTCCAGCCGTCTGTCAGTCGTTCTTTGAGTTCTGTGCTGTGTCTAGGTTGACCACCTGGAGCTCCGTCAGGTTACTGCTGCTGCCGCTCGATTGCTGGCCAGTCACCATCTGGAACACAACGCAGCCAGGTAAGGAGACAGACAGCCAATCACAACTCATCACACCACACAACAACACCTAGCACAAACGGACATCCTGCTACGCTGCATGCTGTTCATCATGGAGTGGTGGAATGCTGTAATAGATGCTGATGTTTTCTGTAATAAGTTCTTTACCCTGAAATCGTGTTCTGTTGGTGCAATTTAGACTGTTAAGACAGATGTCATTTTTAAAAGTGCACGATATATAGGATCTTCCCTGTTATATATTTTAAACCAAATTAATTCCTTAAATTAATTCCACTCTGAATGCTATAAAGAAAACAGAAAAAACCCATCCTGATTTCCATGCACTGCTACAGTGGTGTTTTAAGTCTGTGTTTTTTTCCCTGCAAATCACAGGTAGAACAAGCTGCCAGCTTATCAGTCACATTAAAAAAAAAAAAAAAGCTAGTGGGTGACAACCCTGTGGCCTCTGTGTGCCAGTGCTCTGTTAAGGATGCATTAGTGCGGTCACGTGGCATGCTGGTTGCATAGGGAATATGAGAGTTTCACTTGTAAAATGCAGATCTTGCCGTACTGGGTGTAGCTGCACCGCTGAGACGGGGATCTGCACTGTGCCTGGAGGTCCTGTGAGGAACACCTGAGGGATAGCACCTGGGGGGGACAACAACAACATGGTTTTCTATTGGCAAACGCTCTCTCATTTTGCTTATTTGAAATCATTCACAAATTAATCCACGTTTGTCACCCAGTAATCAGTGTGTGTTCAGCCCGTGTTGTTCAGTCTCACCTGTGTCTTGGGCCTGTGCGTGGGACACCTGCATGGCCGAGGTGCCCTGGGAGAAGGCGTTGATCACAGCCAGCCCCCCGTCGGGTAGTCCTGGGGTGGAGGCGTACATCACTGTGTGGGGGCTGGGGTACATCATGTGACCCGCCACAGACGTTGGCACTGATGAGGTGACGATGGTTGCTGGGAGACTCACCGTTGCTGGAAGTAGAGAAAGCACGTGTCACACTGAGGGCAAGAGGTGTGTACACATGTTGGCCAGCAGATGGTGCTTAATGTCTGTTTAAAGTCAACTACTAACTCCTACTTATGCAGTGAGTAGTGGCACAATAACATTGTCCTTGAGGACACAACTCATTCCAAACAGGCACAGAATCAAACACAAAATCACTGCAAGCAGGAAAAATACGACAATCGTCTTAAAAAAGAATGTTCTTGTGAAAATCTACTAATGTCAAATTGGAAAAAACACAAAGAGGGCCCTATTTCCACTCATTGAGATGCTGTATATTTTTCATTTTAGGCCAAACTAAAATCCTGATGGTGGGTTTACACACAAGCGAAACCTCAAATGCTGTTTATCACCATGAGACTACATGAATTTGAGATGATGCACTTGAAATGTTCTGTAAACTGTTTCCACCATCTGGAGCATTTGTTAAAATGGAGCTAATTCTCTAAAATCTTCTCCAGGGAGGTGTTGACGAAAACCTTAATCCGACCTGAAGGAGACTTCCATCAGAGAGGGGCTCTGACCTACCGGTGGAGTTTGTGGAGCTGTGGGACATCTCAGGGCTGCTGTCGCTATTGGAAGTGGACTGGGCGTTGTGCACCTGAATAGCCTGGAGCTGCTGGGGAACCCCTGCTCCTGGAGACAGAGGGAATACAGCCACTACAATAAGTCATCAAACATCCCACACAGGGGATAGTAGTTGCAGGAGGAGTATGGGGAGTGCAGCAGTGTGGGTGGCATATGGTAGCTCTGGCAGTAGAAGCATTGGCAGTATATTAGCTGACGTAGAGGAAGTCATTAGCATTAGGTGCATGATTATTGGTCAGAGCAGAAGAGGTAGCGTTAGCAGTACTAGCAGCAGCAGCTCTATGATGAAACGATGATTGGTATAAGCAGGCAGAGTCGTGGCAGCATGCAGAGCAGGTCACCTGTGAGGGAGACAGCAGCAGGGAAGCGGAAGACAGCCTGCTGTCCCTGCTGTGGCTGCTGGGCGGCGGCCAGGGCCTGACCATGCTGCCCCTGGAGGGCCAGGGAGTGCTGCTGCAACTGGCTCAGAGGAATGGTGGGGGTGCCGGGGGGGAGAGGAGTGCCTGCTGGGGGGCACACACACACACACGGGGGAATAAAACTAAATGTGAAAGATAGTACAGTTTGAAACAAATGATAATAATTTCAGCCAGAGCACATTGCTACAAACCACTCATTTGAGAAATCAACCTTCAGAGGCCCGAGACATATATAAAGATAGGATGCAAGGTTCACAACATATGTTACTGGTGTTCTAATCAGAGATGTAATACAATTTATCCGTCTAGCAAATTCCAGATCATTAGCTAGATAACACGACTGCTGCACAACAAAGCAAACCGCGATACGAGTGATCAGAATTTCCAAGCAAAAAGATATTTAAGTGATAGATGGATATATGATAGTTTTCTTGTAACCAAATGTGTTTTCTCCGTTTCTCATAAAAACACATCGTGTGTAACATTACGGCCTCGATGAATTTTCTTCCTCAAAAACACACAGTCGCAAAGCCAATTTTCAATCGTTTCCATCGATGTTCACATGGACATTCGTCCACGTGTTCTTCCTTTGCTTTGTTGGCCGTTAACGACACCAAATGTCGATCAGCAGAATAGCCCGAATTGCACCGCCAAAACAAGACAGACAAGACCCCACTGCTAAAAACGTCATGCTGCTACTAGTAGTCAAAGGCTCCACAGTTGGTGGTTCCTTTTAAGTTGGTGTTACATTGGAAATTAAAGTTACATAATAAAAAAGGTAAGTAAAAATACAAATGTTCAATAGCACTTTGTTTTAATACATACATGGGTGCCAAGTCAAGTGACAGATACTGTATGACTAGAAGTGGTGATTAAGAGTTGCGTGTCATTTAGTGAATTTCCTTTCAAAAGGTTGCAGGATGTTTCAATTTTCGATTTGTTTTCCTCTTACAAAATGCCAGATCTCTCATTTCAGAAGATGACTCTGGAGATACACCCTCACATTTGGTCATATGCTCCATAGACAGTTGCTGCAGTAGGGTGGGCAGACCTCGTCAAGCTGTCAACTGAGGAGGTTTTAGTGTGGGAGGGTGTGTTGTTCCACCGGGCACTGCTGCCAGACAGGTGGTGAAGAGGAGAGAGGGAGTGAGCAACAGAGGGAGGGAGAGAGAGAAGGTTGCAGAAGAAAGAGAAAGACAAGAGGCGCGGCCTGGCTGTCCTTCAGCTGTCAGTCAAAATAACATACAGGACCCATTAGTGGGCATCATGTGTCTGTCTGTCCGTTCAGCTGTGGCAGAGCGCAGACAGCCAACACACTGCAGCCACCAGCTACTGACATTACTGCCGGAACACTGCCGAGCGCCGGGCCTGTTCGGCTTCACAGTCGCGACACAGACTCTTGTCTACGTGATAACAGCAACATAATACACCGTCGAAAATATCGCAGCAGTCAGCATTTAAATGTCAACCAGCCTGTTCAAAAATTGTTTGTGTCAGGGATAGTCGAAATAAATGTTCCAGAGCTCTGAGCTTCTTATACAGATAATAATTCAATTATCGTGAAATTCAAATATTCTTCACGTCTTCGTGGGGGAATAGTGACCTCTTGTCATCTCCACACCCCATTTGGACACAGATGTAATCCCACTGCTTTTCCAGCACATCCACCATGAAAGGGAGAGTAATTAATAATTACTGGGGAAAGACCATTTAGAAACACTTTAGGGATCCCAAATCAGAGCACGCTGCCCTTAAATCCTCACCGAGTTGCGGCGGAAGAGCTCTCGTGTTTCGGAGTGTGTCTGTGACGTCCCCCTTAATGAAGGGTCACGTCTAGTTCAGGACCACTCTGTCGCAAAGCTCCGGCTCCACAAAATACGCCTCAATTATAATTTCAGCACAAGCCACCGATCCTTCATTGAATATTCATGACTCATTATGGGCTGTGTTCGTCAGCCCTCATTGCCAGGTCTATTGTGTCCGTCTCACCTAATTATTCCTGTCCCCAAGTGACAATCAAAGGCAGGGCCAGTCGCCAATAGACGTGGCTTCCCTGGTTACTGAGGGCTTTGTGAGGCCCGAGGGCGTCGAGTGTTGGTGACTGGCTATGAAGAGTTGTTGTGTGATGTAAACAGCTTGAAGAGAGAGAGGCACGACCACCCCGAGATGACAGCTGAGGTCACGCCATTCAAATTCTAATCAGCTAATAAGCTAGACAACGCGGTGACATTAACAAAGCAGAAGTGTCCGATTCTAAAAAAGGATCAGGTTAAGACAAACAAACCATAAAGAAAATAATTAGGAACTATAACAGAGCTCTGGATGTTGAGGTAAACACAACACATGTTTTTCCTTTCTTACATACCGGGCATGAAAGTGAAACCGCCGGGCAGCTGCATCAGCCCCGTGGAGGCGCCGGTCTTAAGGACGGTACCGTTGGCGCTGACGTTGCCGCTGGCCGAGACGGGCGCCAGGTAGTTGGTGATGGGGAACGAAGGTCCGCTGCTCACCTGCATGGTGGTGGAGGTGGTGGGTACTGTGGACTGGGCGCTGCTGGTAGTGCCTGGTAGGCTGGCTACCGTGAACGTCGGCTTCAGTGTATCCTGTGGGAGAAAGCAAACACTGAGTAGGAAGACGGGACTTAAATTAGTATCCGATTCTGTCACCAGGCACCGTTTTGAAAGAGAATAGTGAAAATTGGGGAAAAACTCCTACAATTCCCATATTACAACTCAACAGGGCCTTTACTGTCTGGTAAAGGCCAACGTCTGTCAGTCCACACATCTACAGTTTGTAACACTGGGTGTCTGTTAAGAAGTCGAGCCATATATAAATTGATATCCAATTTATTTTTTTCACATGTACTTGTACTGAAATGTTGGTTTCAGCTGAATTGCTATATGTTTGTGATGTTAATAAAAAATAAATAAAATCGGTGGAGTGCCTCTTTAAGATTCTATTTTTGAGCACCTGGAAGTTACTAGTTTTTCAAACTGCAGCAGCACTTGCTCCACTCTGGTACAAACCATTTATTCCAGTGGCTGCAGAAGACTTTTTATACACCTAAAACAACACCATTAATGGGGCTTTTCCTCTTTGAGCAGCTGAAAGCAGTGTAGGCAGGGGGAGGAGACTTTAATAATTATACACTAAAGTATTTTAAGGGATCAATGGATGGGTGACAAAAACCAGAGTGGGTTTTAATAGACCTTAACATGGAAGTGAAACAGGCTGGGACCCCTCTAATTGCATCCATATGTAAAATACTAAGCAGTTCAGGGAGTGTTTCTCAGAGCAATTCCAGTGTTTGAGCAAAAAGTTGCATTTAAGTTGGAGAAAGAATCTTCCAGTTTCCAAATCAAATCCTATTAAATGCTACTCCAGAAAACATAACGCCCAATAAAGAGGAGAGACCCCCCCACAAATCATACCAGGTGTGTAGGCACATGACGGCATGTCCTCTTTGAACACTGCGACAAACACCTGAATATTCACATCACGCTCATCCAACTCTACTGAAGAGTAACAAAATCAGTTACTATGACAACTACCTGACCACAATAACCAACATGGCATCAAAAAGCGTAGAAATCAGGCAAATTGCAGATGCTCACATAGACTCGAGATCAAAAGGAGGTGAGCCGTAGCGTCGCACCATACACTTATGTGAGCATCCATTGAACAGCACAGCAGGATGTGTGAGTGAGTGGGCTGCATGAAAAGAGCAGGGTAGGCGTTAGGCCGGGCCTATAAAGCACATCTAAACCTTCCATGCCTGTTTCTACACACACACACACACACACACACACACACACACACACACACAGTTATCACTTGATACTAATGATCTGTAATAGCAGTGTGGGAATAAGGCTACATAATAGAAGGCTTGTATTAGTTTGCATTTCCCTGTGGGCTCAATGTTCTGAGGGTTTGATTAAACAGATAGAGAGACGTTGCTGAGACACATCGACAGAGGCAGAATGTTCTCTATTAGGTCATGTTAATAAGGCGTGTGATCACAAGAAGAAAAGCGATGGGGAATGGGGCAAGGCAGGAGGGATGAATGGGAGCTGCAAGTCCAACAAGGATACATGCAGTATGCTGCATCATTCCCGATCATCCGATTCTCCACATACAGCTCTGGAAAAACTTAAGAGACCACTGCAAAATGATCAGTTCTCTGGATTTTTTATTTATAGGTATGTGTAAAATTAACTTTGGAAAATTTGGAGTGGTCTCTTAATCTTTTCCCAGAGCTGTATATGTGTATATACAGTATGTGCAGAGGACATCATCACAGATTGGCTCATTTCAAAAGGCTCCTCCAAAAGGTGGCCAAGAAACGCAGATTTATTTTGCCAGAATTTGGAGGACACAACCAGCGTATCATTTGCAGTTCTCTGCTTCCCATAATGCATTGTGGACTTTTCCCATCTCTGGTTCGAGTCCGGCCACGGACCTTTGCTGTTGACCCTATATTTTCCCAGTGGTCGGCCACTTCAGGGCAGCTTCCTGGTGACAGACTTGTTGAAGTTGAAAACCATTCTCTTTTTCTCTTTCTCCAGAGGCTGGACCACAATATTTGAAGACAAGGCGCAGGCTCAGCCTAGAAACTCGTCGTAGCATGCACTCTACACAGTGCAGCAGTGTAACAGATGAGGCTTTGGAGACACAGAAATGTGGAACAACAGACAGGCTTACGCTGAGCAAACAAGCGATTGCGGTGTGTTGCAGCCTATAAGCTTGAAAAGGCAACGTTCATTATTAATAACAGAAGGTTAGTGTGGAAGCAGGTTAGGCCAACCTCTCTTACAGAGCACTATTGGTTTTTATATGTGACTGATTACATGGGTGAGAGGTGGAGGATCCAGCAAGTACTCCACTGATAAGGCCTTCTAACCACACACTGCCATGCAAATATGTAGATGGCGCTACTGTAAGGGATTGGCTCCCTGTCTTCAGCCACGTTACAGTCTGCTCACATCTTAATATTAAAGACAGTCTGCTAGTATGGCTCACTGCAATGACTAAGCAAAAAGGGGTTTTATTTTTTATTTCACGAGTTTAAACTCTGAGGGTTAACAAATAACCGAGGGTGTCGCAGTTAACCAAGTCTTCTGGGCCTCATGACGTACAGATGGCGAAGCAGGTGGCGTCTTATACAAGCTGCTCCGACTCCACGCGAGTATACAAAACCAAAAACCACACAGCGCTGAGAGGTTAGTTAGTTGGTCTGCAGCTCAGTTCCAGGCCCTGCAGAGGGGCTCTGACAGTCCAAGGTCCTTTACCTCTTTAGTTAAACAGCAGCTGGAAGTCGAGGGGGGGGGCACACAGAGGACTCCGTTGTTTTGCCCTTTCAGCCAAAACGGGAAACTGAATTAATTCACACGACAACGATCTATCATCCATCTACCAAACATCTACCAGGCCCGTTATTCGTCACAGAGTGATTACAGACACTCAGACCGTGACACAGCTGTCACCACGCCTTCATCCTCCCAGAAGACTTCCCAATTCATGTTCTCTAAAACCAAACAAGACAAATGAGAATAACTCACTATACATTAGCGTAGGGGTTACAGATATTACTGTACGTCATGACAACACAAATCAGAACATAAATCAAGCCAACCGTTCCACTGGAGATAAAGTACGTCAAGAAAGCCAACAGTGGGAGCAAGTAGCGCTTTTTAGCCACAGTAGCAGCAGAGGGCATGTGTGTGGCAGGCGAAGCAGAGTCCGACCTGTGCGAGGGGACGGGACAGGGGACGGGACAGGGGACGGGACAGGGGACAGGGGCCAGAGTGCAAACAGCTGAGGGGACAGACAGCTGGCGGGAAACCTGAGCAGCTCTGAGGGGGAATTAACCCTTTCCAGGCCAGCTGAGGCAACAGGAGGCCACGTGCAAAGGAAGCCGCCGTCTGACTCTTGGGAGTTCTCACCATTGTACAAAAACAATGGAATTTCTGTAACGGACTGACATGCTTCACCTTGTAGTATTGTTAAAATAAATAAATAATAAATAAATAAGATAGCACGGTTCACTAACCGGGATAAGGTCACTTTGTTCCAGCTTTTCCATGTTACACTGCTCAATGGGGACATAATTGGCTATTCTTGCTTTGTCTTTGCGGGGGTTTAAAGGAGGACAGAGAGTTTGGCTTCAGAAAGTGTAAACTGTAGTAATCTAAGCGTCTAGTCGAACTGCCAATATCTCTGTGACCTACATAGCGAGCTTCACCTGACCGACTGCTTTGTTTGACCATCTCCATGTGTCTCCTGTTCTACTGGCCAGTCTATAAACAGAGCTGGCTTTTAGTTCAGAGTCACGGCAGAGCATAGTAAACATAGGCCACGGTGGTGCGACGCATTCCTTCAGACCAGACGTGAGAGCAGGGAATCATCTCTGTGATGGAGCCTCAGCACCGTCACTTCCTGTCCCTCTCCTGCTCCTTCTAGTCGGACTCAGATACATCAGGTAGAGGAAGTCTCAATAGCATAGATAATATAATGTACTATTAGAGTTGAGACAGTTAGCCGATTAATCAATCGCTTAATTTGCAGATATTTTGATAATAGAAATTAAAAGGTTCCAAGCCATAGCTAGTTCTATCTTCTTAATATTCTTTGTCTTAGGTTATATTAAACTTGAGTATTTTGGGGTTTTGGCCTTTCTGTCAGACAACATGAGCAAGATGAAGACGTCCCATCAGGTTCTTGTGATGGCTAACTGCTATGAAAAAAATTTTTATAATAATAATAATAATAATAATAATAGGCAAATTAATGGATAGTGAGTGCAATCGTTAGTTGCAGCCCTACAACATTATATATTACTCTAAACTTCTTTCTACTTGAGGATTCTAGTTGAGTGCGATACTCTGAATTAACACCATAAAGATTTGTATAAGCCGGAGAGGAAATGGTGAAGAGAGTTTCTTTCACAAATACAAAAGTTGGTTTAAAATTCTTTAAATCCAGATTCCCTTTTTACCATTTGTTTTCCAAAAAAATTTAATTAAATTCAACCTCATTACTGCTCTCCTCGCTTTGGAGAAAAAACCCCCAACAACAACGAGGACCCGACCTGGGAAAACACGAAGTCACAAGTTATAGTCGTGTGAATGGACCAGAATGGGCCAGAATAAGCAGTGAATCCTCTGGACCACTGGGAGCAGCATCCACAACATGCTAGTCCCTTTTACAAGAAGGGGACCAATATTATACATTCTGCCCCTTCCTATATCCACGGTGAACATATGAGAAATCCTAATGTGAAAAAAGGTTCAGGAGACAGAATTCAATAAACGCAAACCATGAGAGACACCAGCAGTCATATACACACTCACACTCTTTGGTAGACACAAAAGTGGCATTTTTAAGTCTTCCATACATGGTAAAAGAATACAAGCCCCTCATTTGAAAAGAAGAGGACATGAGAGTAATTAAAAAGAGAGGGACACAAATGATTCCCTATTCATGAGAGATTAATCATTCCAAATTGAAGGTGACAACTGGCAGGCTAGTCCAGTGTTGGATGGAGAGCCCATTGTGCATATTACTGGTGCCTGGTCCTCATCTAATCTCCCATTTGCTGGCTCCCATCTCCCAGGCTGTCACCCTGCCAGCAACATGGAATTTGCAGCTCCATTTGGGACTGCTAAAAAAGGCAAGGCAGCCCAAGTGGAGGAGGTGCAGCCAATGGCGGCTGACCTGTCCAGTTGCTTGCTGTAAAATAAGGGGGTGGGGGTGGGGTGACATAACATTGCTTTCCTCCCTTCGAACACAGCCAACACGCTGCTCTCCCGCTGACACCACCACCTCTCTCTCTTCATACAGTCTGTCTGAGAGCAGCCTTGAGATAAGCGTAAATTAACTTTCCATTATCTCAGCGATTCTCTCGTGTCACCTACTTCAAGCCACTGCTCTGCACTTAGACTGGAAGAAAATTGTGTAAAAAAAGAAATACCTTTCATTTCTCTGGGGAAAGCAATACAAATTCATACACATTTACATGCAATATGTTGAATAAAGAGGCTCAAACCCGGTCGTCTAAGGAGCCACACGGCAGGGAAAACAACCTTGTCAGCTGCTGGCCGGGACAGTGGCAATAACAATGTGATCTGTGCTAATGAGCAGAGCAACGAATAAACTTCAACAGGATTACAACTGCGACAGCACTGACAGCTAGAGCAGCAGGGACCGGGGGGGGGGGGGGGGTTCCCGCGGAGACTGAGAAATCTATCCCGAGCTAGATTTTCTAAGCAAACATGAGTTGTGGGATTTGCCGTCCCCTTCCAAAAATAACCCAAAAAGCATAAAAACATCTGTACTACAGGCCTGTGTGATATGAAGACGCAGAGCCGCCACAATAACGACAGATGTACGGTTTCTCTGTGAAGTATTGATGGTTCATTTCTGGTGTAACCACTTTTGCCTTGACCTACCTCATTCACCTCTATGTCAGGCATATTTCCCAGAATGCCTTTCTACAGCTCTGAGAGAACAGTCTTGAACTAGTTGCCACCAGCTGCTGGGTTTACGTACTTAATGTGTGCTCAGAGAGAAAACACCAATAGAAAAGCCAGGGTTTCCCAGGCAAAGTGAGTCACGCACTTTAACCTTAATATCTTATCTTAACGCTGCATTCTGCTCAACAAGAAGACACTCAATGGGAGTAATACACCGGTTCCTCGCTCTGATAAGTCTCTCACTGCTAGATTACATCTTGCAGGCACAGTTTCCAGTACCAGATTTAGGTCTGCTGAGAATGACCCAAGAATTCAGACTCAGCCCAGCATCAGACCAATGATGAGATGAAAATGTGACTCGCAGCCGTTTTAAAAAGTCTCAAACATGCACATCGTCTCAACACTCACAAAGCTGTTGACTGGGAAAACAAGAAGTTGCCGAGTGACACGTAGCACGACTCTGAAACTGCACGGTCCCGTTACTCATCTCAAAGTGTACGTAGGAGCTAAAGTTGCTCGAGGGTTCAAGTGAAATTTGAAAACGTTGTCAGAGCAGCCGGCATGGTTTCACACATTCAAATTCAGATGCAAATTTTCAAATCATTTATTGGACAGTCAGTGAAATTCGTGCATGATGTTGCATGTTGAACATTATGGGATGGCTTTGTTATGCTTTCATTTTGGTAGAATAGCACCAAAGGATTTATATTGATTAAATATCCACAGATCCAATCCACCAGAACAGTGTTAGTGTCGATACTAACATTATTAAGCGGATTGGCTGATCCACATTAAAACCAATGTATTCAGCTATTTAGCTGTTGTAGCTATTGTTACATTAATTCAGCCACGATGGGCTACTGACTGAATTTTTAGTGCCACAGCAGTTCTTGGAACATAATGTTTTATCACTACATGCTACATAAGTATAGAATCTTGACTCTGTATTGGCAGATCAGCTATCATAAGCAGTGTCAGGAGAGAAGCTGTCAGACCAGTGGATCTCTGATATAACATTTTAAACCACTGAAAGATTCTATGTTAATTAAACTCCACTTGAGGCCCATTGTCCATGATATGATAAAAAAAAAATAAAATACACAATGACAAAATGGATGCTGCGTTACATCACCAATTGCCGTTGATTTTTTTAAAATCTTCCCATTTCTAAAGGTGCTTTCTTTGAATCCAGCGAGTGCAATATAGGAAACAAACTTAGACACCAGAATTTCTTCTGTCACATGATTTTATGAGCAGTGCTTACAGCACTACATCACATCTGCTTCACTTATCTCCTAAGCTTCTCCAAAACGTGCTCCACATCCCCCACCGGCCACTGCAAACTCTGAACTGTTTAGACTAGCTTGGACTGTATGTATGACATACTACTCTCTTGATGAATGGAGTCCAGACGCTGCAGAGGTGCATGCGGCGACCACGCAACAGACCTGCTGCACAGAAACGATCCTTTTCGAAATCGAGGCCTCCATAACCACCTGCCACGTCCTAACCATAACAGCGCTGATCCTCGCGTGGCTCAGCACGGGAGGCAGTTTGTAGTGCGGCCCTCTGTGAGCAGCGATCACAGAGCCATCACACTCATAACCGCAGCGAGGACGGCGGTCACGGCGTCACTACCAGCCACCCGCATAGATGCCACATGAAACTGGACATAAAGTATTGCTCAAATGTTTCCATTCAACCTGCTCGTATCTACATCCATACCTCCCCTCCATATCACTAAATGAGTGGGGGGGGGATCACAGGACTCCAAAGACAGCTGCAGCTTATAAGGAATGTGAGGGGCCTCAGCCAAGAGAGCAGGCAGGGAAACCATACCATATATGGCAACAGAGGCAGAATCTAATTTTTATCAATGAGCAGCGCAGGCATGAGAGTGGCTTAACATGCAAAGGTCGCTCTCCCATCCCCGACACTGAACGCCACGTGTTAGTTTGTGCCCTGTGAAAACAGCACGCAGGCAATCAGGCCTGGAAGTGTCCATCTTCAAAGGGGTGCACTTAAGCCGTGTAAACAGTGGAGGGAAGCTCTGCTTGCAGCACGTGACTGCACCAAGGTCTGGACAGTCAAGTGCGTCTGCCGATGACTTTATCGCTTCAATTCCAAATCAAACGCGTGCAGTAATGTATTTTGAAACACAGGGTCGTTTGATTAGCGAGGAGGACAGGCCACACAGCCAACTAATAATGATTCTGAGGATTTCAGAGTAGAAATCCATCTTTTCAAGATACCACATCCTAAAAATGCAACTTCTTTCTGTCATGGTGATTTTTAGGAGGTTAACAAGTTTGAAAACTGCACAAAAATGTGTGATATTCCAATAAATTCAGAAATATAAAAAAAAAGTTCTGTTCAACTATCCCAGAGTTTCGCCCGTGAACACAAGGCAGCTCCATCCCAAAAAAATAAAAAATAAATCAAAAGATAAACACCAGTCCTCCATATAGAAGGCTGCATGGTTCTCATCCTAACACAACCCAGACCTGCCGTGATTTATCTTGCAGAGTGTTACGATGCTTTCCTGGATGAGAGGTCAGAAAGGTAAAGTGTAGACAACTGCTTGTAGCAAGTGGGATAATACTCTACATATTATCTGGCTCTCCCTTCAGTGTAGAGCCCTTTGAAGGCCTACTGAGACTTATTGGTTTGATTTAAAAAAAATAAATAAATAAAAAAAAGACTTGGTTGCTCAGAACCAAACCAAGCCCAAAACAGAGGCCTCACATGTAGCGGGCAAAAGTTCAAAACGGTGTTTACAATAGGACAAAGATTATTTTCCACAACTGCTTGTAGGTTTGATTAATTTGCTCTCCTCGTGTGCTTGTCAAGCCTTTTTTGGAGAGATTTCCCCACTATATCCATTAGTGACTCTCTATGGTGCTTTATCAGTTCTTTCTTTGTTTTTCCTTTTAAATTCGCACTGCAATACTCAGATGACAGTGAGTCACAAAGACTTCAACTCGAGTGCCATTGTTGCTGAACGCAGGGGAAGTGGGCTGTGGGGACAGCTACAACGATTAGTGCATTCAATTTCGGGGATTCACAGCTGTGGCCTCGCTACGATCGTCACGTTCTTGACTTTTGTCAGCAGACCTTTACACTTTAGATTCTCACCTTTGTGTCGCCCATGCTCTCCGACTCAGACACCTGGTAGGTGAGGTCTGTCTCTTCAAAGCCCGTGGCACTCATGCGCTGGTCCATGGAGGGGTCCGAGCGTGGCGGCGAGTCCGGCGAGTTGAGGCATGTTTGGATCAGGGCTTTGCCCGTTTCACTTGTGATCATGGGTTGGAGTTTGCGGGTGGCAAAGGTGTAGACGTGACCCGTTTCACTGGCCACAAGCAGCAGAACCTGGGTTCCCGTCAGGGTGGAGAGTTCATAGGCCTAGGAAAGAGACAGAAGAAAAGTCAAGTACCTGACAGAGAGGATAGGCCACGACTTCAGACATCAGAAAGTTAAGGTTCTCGGATCACCTTCATCTCCTAAAGAAATCTGTACTGGGAAGGGAATATAAGAGAGTCCAGGGGTGAACATCTGGAAAGAAAATTACCCAGCCAAGAAAAACACCAGAATCTAAAAATACTCCTATAGTGAACTGTGATGTATAGCACAAATGAAGCTAAAATAACACGAGATAAGGCCCCCAGAATAGAGAGTGTGATATAGCTGAGAGACTGATTGCAGAAGGGGAATGGCTTGCATGGGCGGGGGCGGGGGTGGGGGGGTGAGCAGTAGCAGCAGCCCAGCCTTGACGGAGGACATGAGGAATCCTTCTGAATACGCAGAGGTAGCTGGTTGTGAAACATGTGGCTGCCATTCATTAAACAGCACGCAGAAACTCACTTTCAAACTACCCGGTGTAAAGGAAAAGCATAACGACATTCAACTCCATGCGAAGCACACACACGACCAAACGCTGCACTCGGAGTGAACTCCTGAGAAGGCCTGTTTATCTAAATGAATCATGAGTTATGTGGAGGATGCTTCTGGTGCCGTGCAGTCACAGTGACATTACCATCACCTCGGTGAACACAGTGCAGCCGGCGCTCGCCGACAGATGTGCCACTGTAAGCTGCAGCGCAAAGCTCATGTCAGGCAGAGCAAGGTGGAGGAGACGAATCACATTCAAATTAAAAAAGGATTTTATTGAGCGGTTATATAAAAGCCATGCATTTCCTGCTGATCTATTCCGCCATGCTCTAACACTGTGTTCATTATGGGCTGTATCAGTCCAATCCTCTATATCTGGCCGCATGCTGAAGCTGATCGCATAATTGGCTTTTGTGTGCAATAATATGCTGACGGAGCACAGGCAGAGAGGACAGAGACGGGCTAATGATGACCTACTGCTATAGCGGCTCAACGCTACACCGCACGTGTGTCACCTGAGCACTTCAAACCTTATTTATGTAGGAGGTTTTTGGTGCGTGTGTTGGAAGTGTTCCCTGGCTGGTTGCACAAGTCACCTAACCCACCGCTAACGCAGCATCGCAGAAACAGGTAATGAACTACTACACGGCTCCAGTCTTCTCTCCCTGTTTGGTGCTGCAGAGTCCGACGTTTGGACAACATTTGTCAACTTAAGTGTGCAAGGTGGCAGCACAGAGTAGACCTACACAATGCTTTAATACGTTTCCCCGCTCTGCTGATTTTCTCATAAATATTCATTATTGCAGGGTGTGTGTGTGTGTTCAATTCTGGCTGTAATTGGTTCCTCTGTCACACAACAGATCGAACCTATATATCAAATAAAGAAGGAGCATAAGATACACAGACATGGACATATGTAGTTGTGCAATTCATAAACAAACAAACAAAAAAGAAAACTGTGGTCTTATCTTGTTGTGTCTGCTGGTAGTTAGAATCCCAATGGTAGCCGTGTGATTACACAGCTGCTAGTTTAAAGCCTCAGCATGTTCTAACATTTGGTACTTTTGTTTTACGTCACTGTAAATTGAAATCACTTTAGATTTGGGAGGGTTGTTTGGACAAAACCTTGGGCTCTGGGAAATTGTGATGAACTGCAACTAACTATTTCATTATAGATTAATCAGTCTTTTTTTTTTTTATCATCAAGTATATAAGAGTTCGCTGAAAGTCCCTGGAATCTAGGGTTGTTCAAATTGCTCGTTTTGTCTGACCAACTGTTCAAAATCCTAAATATAAAAATTATATAAAAAACAGCAAGAAGCAGCAAGTGAATGTTTAACAATCAAATATTTAACATTGTTTATTGAGGCAATTAAATGGACTTGAGCCACAACTTAATGTTATAATTAACACCAGTGCTTTTCCTGCTATGACAAGTCAAAATGTCTGTCACGGGAAAACAGTTACAGAAAGAAAAACTGAAAACATGTCATTTTTGGGACCAAATTAAAATTGAGTGCTGCAAATTGAGGTAAGAGTATTGTGCAAGAGTTTACATGCATGTAATATAAAGCATACATGAGGAAAGAACAAAAGGCGTATGCGCCGCCCACCACATCCTTCTACTGTATATGAAACTAGGCCCATCCTAGAAACAAGTTTGAGACCAGTCTACTAGGAGTCTTCCCACTCCACCCACCTGTCAGTTTCGGTGATGGCTGACATAGTGTAGGCAACATTTTCAAAAATCACCATCCGCAGCGTGTCAAATAGTGTTCATGTTGCCAAGAGCCTACATAAAGACACCTCAGTTTCCACGACAACGGTCTGGGATAAATCTTTTTGGAGGAAAAAAAAAAAAAAAAGCAGAGAAATACAGCAGAGTATCAGTGCAGGCGTTTCAAAGTAACAGGAGGACAAATGAAAACTCTTGCACTACAATGAAGCGTAGTTCACAAGTGTTTGAAGTCATAATGAGAAACGGCCACCACGTCTACAGCAAAACAACTGCTGTGCTTCTGCTCACCGGCGGACCTCATCTCCAAAATTAATCCCCTTCAGATGCCTTGATGCCAAATAGCAATACTTTTATCACAGCAGCAATTGCAAATGCGAGTTATGGATTTCCAGCGACATATTGCTTTGGTACTAAACTTAGTAGACAGTAATTGAGGCAATTATGACTACCATGGAGCAGGATCTGTCATCTTTAATGTCAGCTGATTATGTGCCAGAGCCAGCTAACAAAACAGAAACCAAAGGCAAGCCATCACTGGAGGACGCTGGAGTTCATGCTTGTATCAAAATGCACAATGCCATATTGCACGCACAGACAGTCCCCAGCTTCTCTCTTCTGTTCGAGTGCTCTTTGACCATCCTCTGATCGGCTTCCCTGGGGTTTAGTCAGCTGTTGGCAACTACAGGTCCGCTGCTGCTCACCGTGGCACGGCTGCAGCCTGCAAGCAAAGCCCTGCTCCACAGTGACGGGGAGAACAGCCTGTGCACCGAGGGCTACTGACGGGAACCACTTCCAACAGTTCTAGGCCGGCCTGCCTGCGACGGTGTATGTGCGCATGAATTAGTGTGACAGTGTATCTGGAAATATCTGTGTGTGTGTGTGTGTGTGTGTGTGTGTGTGTGCATGGTCAGAAATAGAATTGTCATTTGCTCAAGTCTGTTTAAAGCCCATTGCCCATCATGAATGTCCGGACTTCTTCACATGCAGCGAGTCAAGTTTGTGCCACCATTGTTTGTCTTTATGAGAAAGGAATTTACATTATCTTTGCTGCAAGTCAATAAGCTCCAGATATAATAGAGGCCCACAATCCACAACATTTCATGCCTTTGTTGTGGGTATTAGAATGACCAAATGCAGCCTTTCCCACCGGTGTTATGATTGAACAAGCTTTATTTTATTCATGAATAAATGCACAGCACCATGCATTATACTGCAGTAATATATATATATATACACATACACACACCCAAATAAATGGTTACTGTAGTTGGACGAGATCCAAATCACCTGACTCACCTTCTTCATGATGCCCGTCTTCCTCTTGCTGAAAGTGGTGTAACGTCTCAACTTGTTGTCAATAAATTCCATCTTTATCTTCACGCGCCCACGTGTCTTCTTCCCCGGCTTTGCCCCGGCGACCCCTCCAGGCACCATGCCGTAACCTCCGGGAGGTGCTCCCACCTCCTGTCCCGTCACCGCCGCCTCCATCTCCGCTCTCTCCCGCTTCACCCCCCTCCTGCTGTCGCCCAGTGAGCCCACCGCGTCGTCATCGTCTCCGGAGTCCGAGTCATTGTCCGAGCCGCTGCCCAGCTGACCGCTCTCTCTGTCTGGGTCGAACCTGGCTCCGTGAGTCAACACAACTCCCGTGTTTAACCCCACCATGGTGCCCTGGATGGCGGTCTGCAGAGGGTTCACCCCGGTACAGTTGCCCGGTCTCACACCTCTCGGACCCCCTGGCCCATTAGCCCCCAGCATCGCGTCTCTCCCCCCCTGTCGCCCGGCAGCACCGGCGCTCTCGCCGTCCCCCGGTAAAACTTGCCCTGCTCGGACCAAAACGGGACGGATCCCGCTGCCCACAACCCCCGAACCGTGTCCCGTGGTACCTCTGCCTGAAGCTGACCCGTTTCCAGATGGTGCCGATCCAACCCGGCTCGGTAACATTCTATTTACTGGTCCGAGTCTCTAAACACCAGCCAGACGAGCTGGAGCGCGTTGTCTCGTCAACGGGCGACCAAACGCGAACACGCCTGGGACCGCAAAGTGTAAACAAACCGGGCCGGTTGGCGGTTCGGAGACGCCAGGAAATGACCGAGACAAACTTTCGAAAGTGATGCTGGCCCCTGCAACCCTTCCAGCCCGGCTCAGTTCGGTCACCCTCCTCCTCTATTTCCAAAACTCGGAGCACTTTCTCAAAAAGGAAAAGGCGACGGGCGCCCTCGGTGTCGATCCGTCACGTCACGTAGTCCGCGATTGTGAACCGAAAGTAACGCTCATCTCGGTCTCATAGCATCCTCAAAACGCGCATTTCCACTCCATCAATAACGCAATAATCGTCTCTTCGTGGTTTGGGGGACGCATGACAACGTCTCGTTTTCAAACAGCGTTTACGACAGCGGAGGGATATTACAATCCAGGAACTACTTCCCTCCTTATAAAGAGACATGTTTCCTTATTTGGTGCTGTCTCTCCTTATTTGGTGAGTCACAGCGTCGCCTGTTGATTGGCTGAGGATTATCTGAGCAGCGCTGTCATTGGTCAAACAGGCGCGCTCATTGGAATAAATACCAAAATGGTTGCGCTACCGACAACGTCACCGCGGACAGGCAGCGGCACCGAAATAACAAAACATCCCAGCGTTTTATTCCCCACAGGTTGTACTATGTCATACCACAAGCCATGTTTTCCCAACGTTTGCGTGCCAGAATCTCACTTGATATGTTTGTGTTGGCTCAAGGGCTTGAAATGATTCTGTCAGAGTTGAGCTTGTTGAGTTGATGAGATGCTGGACAGTAGGACTACTGCTGGTGGATCAGTGCAGGCAGTCAGATGTGCATTAGGGCCACAAAATATTCTAACAATCACATGTATAGGTCTTTATTTTATTTTAATTTTTTTTGTGTGTGCACTGTATACTCGTCTCTTTACCCTACAAGTATAGTAGAATATATTCCATCACACTCTGCGTGCACAGAGAGTCAGCCTAGACCTGCTCAACATATGCAAAAGTGCCCTGAGATAACTTTGTTACGATATGGCGCTATATAAATAAAAGTGAATCGATTACCTTGCAGATGAAGTGTGCATCATACACAGTTCCACAAGAACTGCAACAACACTGATCACTGTGAAAGCTGAATGAGGTCTAATACGTATTTGTAATTGCTCTTCTTGCATGCATGTTACCCGTTTGCATAGTTTCCACAATAGGCCCTTTCTCACAGAAGACATTATAATTTGTCATAGTAGGAAAAGCACAGGTGTTACCAACGGCTCTGTTCCATTAACGCTTCCCAGGTTAGTCACACAGCGTGACAGTGAGCCAGCGAGGACAATACTAGGACCCTGAAACTGAAGAAGCTAAATGGAATTCAGCCATCATTTTCCTACAGTGACATGCCACAATGTCCTGTGTGGAAAAGGGGCCATCTGATGCAGTAAAACCCACACACCTGAGCTCCCTGAGGTGTAAATGCTGGAGAAAAGTGGTCATGATATCACTGGCATTGAATGAGTTGTAGTTTCATGAACCTCATTAAGACTTACCCTCAGTATGTCATTTAAAATGTGCAAAATGTAACAATGGACACCAAATGAGAAAAATACATCCAACATACCAAACACTTTAAAGGGGATATGAGGATATGAATAGCTGTTTTTTCTCCCCATGGTTCTTTCTGTGTGCAAATCTGAAGTTGTGCCCATATATCCATCAATATATACTTACAGCAGACTGCCAAGCTTCCACAAAGGCTACAATGTAAGCAGACCGCCCATAGTCAAAGTCTGGAAGACCTAAGATACCTCAGGATGAACTCAAATAAAATGTGACATTTTAAATAATGATGTATTTATCAGATCAAAGGAGAACATGATCACTAATCCAAGACAACATGGACTCTTAATCATATGGGGATCCTCTTTTGCGGCTATAAAAGGCCATGTTAGCGTGTTCAACTCTAAACATAATTATATGGACAAAATACTTGGCATGCGTTTATGTTCAGGTTTTAAAAGAACTACAGAAAATATACACCTCCCTCTAGTGGTTAATGAGGGAAGTTTTTGGATTAACAGCACATTTGAAGGGCTGTAACTGTAGGTGCATTGTACTTACAGGCAGCTGTTATTTACAGTATGAAAATCAACTTGCAGAGGACAGCTTGAGTTAGGTAACCCACCTCAGTTAACATTTCATCATCTCGACTATTTTTATTGAACCTTTTATGTGGTATTGCAGCTACAAGCAGCAGCTGTCATGTTTAAAGAATGTTTAATGGAAAGACGCTACAAATTCCCATGATCCTTTTCACTGCATTTTGGTTTGTTTAAGCAGCCATATACACGATTTTGAGTTTTCTTTTATACATTAACAAAGTAAAGTTAAAATGGTCCCTGCTTGTAGCTTCACTACCATACAAACTTGGAGTAAAAAGCACGTTCAATTGTGATTTATTAACCATCCAAGAAAAACTGTTTAAATTGTTTGAAAGTTGATTTTCATACTAAACTGAAAGTGAACAAAAAAAAAAGCCCCACATAACTGAAACCATCACCGATGTGGTTCTTGAACTTCATCGGTATTAATCATAACACATTGGGTAAAAACACTGTGAACCTTTATTGACAGCAGCATGTATACTTATATCTGATTATTATTGTGAACATTTGCTGAAGCAGATAAAAAAAAAAAAAGGAGGTCTAGGTGTGAGGGCCTAGCATTCATATAAAAAAAATATTACACTAAAAACGACGTATAAAAACAAGTTCATAAACAACGCATTTGATTAGATAATGTAAAAAATAAAAAAAAATAAAAAGAGTGAAACAGTTAAGATAATCCTTCATTTACCAGGCACTTAAATGAGTACTGGTGACCAACAGTGACGCTTTGATGACCTTTGTACTTTGTGTTAGCATATTCAGCTGGTTACCAGACTGAACGCACATTGAGATGGACCATGAGAATGAATACATAGCATCAGAGAAGTACCTTTCTATTATAAACATAGTTTAAAAAAAAGACAGGACCTTCATCATAAATAAACAGGCACCTGCATGTCCTACTACACAACGTGATAGAGATAAAGAGGGATATTCTTTTAAGTGAAGTTAGTGCATGGCTTCTACATTATGTACACATTGCCTGGTGTGATGGTCCACTTTGCAGCACTGCACAAAACAATTGGACCGGGAGGGAAACTGTGATTGGACCTCTGAAGAAATTATGTTGCAGGTTACACAGTGATAGGCTGCACCCCTGCAACTGACACAACATGACCATGTTAATGTGGTATAATGGGTATTCTTACACATAGGTGGTGACCAATGAGCACCTCAAAGTTAATACAGTAACAGAACACACTCACAAAAACGTAAAATGCCCACACTGGCACAATCTCATCTATTCAACATATTCCTTGGCTATGAACTTGATCTGTTTTTTTAAATTTTTTTTATAATGTTCCTGAAGTGTTACCATAACACGCATTACTTTTTCCACACGTTTCCTCACGTCGCAAATCATGAGCGTAACAGACGACGAACCTTCATGCAAAAACCCATTCCACTTCTTCTTCGAACGTACACTGTAGCATGGGAACAGTTCAGTGGCGCACACGCACACACACACACACACACACACACACTGAAGGATGGTGGTGGGTCTGTGGTGGACAGAGTAGCTAGGGGGTGTCCTCCAGGACTAGGGTGGCAGACTCAGGATGTAGCTGGTTGGAAGTTCAAGCAGACCAGTAGAAATGATTTCATCCAACACGCTTGCCTGAAGTCACATTATATCCCACTTTCACCTCAATATTCTTTCTAGCTTAATGAGACCACACTGAGGACATGACAGCAGTGAACCTAAATGTCAGAGGGTTTTCCTAAACCAATACTTTCTATTGATCTGAGCCGGTGAAAGCACTGTATCTAAATATTCCTACAAAGCAGTTGGAGGTCTGGGTGACCGTGTGTGTTTGTGCGTGGATGGGTAGAGGCACTGAGGCTGTGAGACTCCGTGAAACAAAGTGTCTCTGGGACAGAGTGGCCGCAGACAGGCAGGCAGGGTCACAGTGGAACCACAGACAGTGACTCAAGTTGGGGGGAAGGGGGGTCATCCATGCTGCGGTTAAGGCAAACGTAAACTCCTGGCACTGCTCACAAGAAGCTATTCACACAAACATGAGTGTGTTTCCACTGATAGCAAAGTCATCTTATCCACATGCCCACGGTTTGAAATGCATATACAAAAAAGTGTTTTCTCCTCAACCCTCTTCCCTGAAATGTGTGAGACTAATAATCCAGCATTCCTGTCTTTATTTTGGGGGAAAGGGGTTGGTCAAAGTTCCCTTCTGATGTCGGATTATGGGCGTCTCAGACTTTGCTGTCAGAGGGCAGCTCTCCTAAGGTGTGGACAATTTCAGTGAAGGAGGGGCGCTCTTTGAGGCTAAGCGCCCAGCAGCGGGCCATGAGCTTGTAGATTTTGGAAGGACATCCGTCTGGAATGGGCAGCTTCAGCTTCCCTGTCTGCAGAGCTGGAGGGGCGGGGGACCAGCAGAGAGAGGAGGGTTAAAACCAATTAGAAACATGGATACACGTGGTTGTTGACTGATTGAGATTGAGATGCTTGGGATTGAGTGATTTCCCTAAAGAAGTGACTACATACCACCTCCCTATATTTAACTGACCATTCAAACTTATCTAATGACCAATGGGGACCTCTTTTCTCTTGAAAGACCTTCTCATCTTGTGTGCTGAATCAGGACCTGGACTAAAAATAAGCTGCTAAAGCATCATACTGACCTTCCAGCACCTCATCATCGCTGAGTTTGGTGTATGGCATTTCCCCGTGGCTGAACACTTCCCACATCAGCACTCCAAAGGCCCACACATCAGACTTGGTGGAGAAGTCGTCCTCAAACACAGACTCTGATGGGAGCCAGCGCAGCGGGATCCATGCCTGTCTGTAGTGGAAGTACTCACTGCATACGTGTACACAAGAGAAATGACAAGGAGACGGAAACAACTCAAATTAGTCAGATGAACAGAGACGTCTCAGAATTCTAAACATGCCCTTATTGTAGTTGGTGGGGGATTATTATTAAATCAAGTTTTCTAACAGACCTGTTGTAGACGTCCTTGCTGAGGCTGAGTGACGACACTTTCACACGCCTCTGACTGTTGATCAGGCAGTTTCGGACAGCTAGGTCTTTGTGAACGAAGCGGTGATTGGACAGATGCTCCATCCCATGAGCCACCTGGGCACAGATGGAAACCTGAGGGGAAGAGAAAGAAAAACTCAACACAAAAAAACTGTCATGGTTCTTTTACCTTTGGACAGAGCCCAGCTAGATGTCTCCCCCATGTTTAGTCTTTATGCTAAGCTACGCTAACCTTTTCCTGGCTGTAGCTTCATATTTGGTGTAATTATCAAAATGTCTTAATATTGCTGTCTTTCAAATATTCATCTTTCAAGAAACAGGAACAGAACAACTTGCACAAAAACATCTCCAACAATTTTTATGTACTTAAGCCGGCAGGATGCCTCAATGAGCTGTCAATCACGGTACAGCTGTCACATTCAACACTTACTTTGGTCTTGGTGCTGATTGGCTGCGATTTGATCTTGTCATCTTTGCTTTTGGAAATTCTCAGGAACTGCTTTAGGTCTCCCTGGTATGACAAAAAAATGAGCATCAGATAAATAGAATCAAAGACATTTCTTTAGTCCGTATGTGTGTGCTTCTATTTCTGTGGGATTACCAGGTCATAGTACTCTAGGATCATGTAGTGGGGCTCTGCCTCCCTGCACAGGCCCAGCAGGCGGACGACGTTGGGGTGGCTGAGCTTGGCGAACATTTCAGCTTCGCGGCGGAAGTCGAGCTGGAGCTGCTCATCTCTGCTCTGCAGGCTTTTCACCAACACCACCGTCTCCTCCTCGCTCTCCTCGATAGCCTTAGCTTTACATAGCAGCACCTCACCAAACTCCCCTTTACCTGGATGAACATTTGCACACCACAGAACAGATGCTCAAAAATCAATGTCATACATCTTGTTTTATTGGATGAAAGCCCCAGTTTGTTATAGCTTTAAGATCAGGTCACGTTCCATTAAAGCAGAGCACAGGGACATTCTTCTTCTTCGACAGTTAATACATACAAAAGAGAATTGTTTAATTACTACCTAAAGTAGTGATGGTTTGTAGGTTTGCTCGAGGAAAGTGGAGCTTATCATTGTTGACGTGGCTGTGGCGTTTCTCGGGTGTTGCCATGGTACCCATGTTGGTGAGTGCCACCTCTTCCTGGATCTCGGCAGTGGTGTGGCCATTTTGTTGAACAGCTCCTCCTGATAAACACAACACACATCCCCACAGGGTCAAAGGTCATAGACATAGTGCAAATCTCAATTGGTATTCAAGGGCACTGTAAATGTGACACGTGCATCCAAAAAGAGTAAAATATAATCATCGCTGTCTTGTGAAGAAAACCAAAACAAACATTTGTTGCTCTGTTCAGCAAAATTTAGGACAAACGTCAAAGAGGAGGATTAACATTAAAACATTAAATGTGGAGTAAAAATGCTGTAATGGAACAAAAAGACTGTGTGCAGTTTGTCCTATATATTAATCTTTATATTACACTGTTTTTGCAGCTAGTAAGTCAAACTGCAACTTTGGAATAATCACTTTAGCAGAAGTTTTATGTAATATTTTCTTCTTCTGATGTGTCCCAAGAACTGTTTCACCATCATCCACAATTAGCTTTGATTCTCTTCCAGCTATGAGCAGCTACTTAATTTCATTACACTGTATCAACATACATACAAAAAAATAAAGTGCTTTTTTCTGCATGCACGATGGCTGAGTATACTTGATCGTGTCACTTTTCACGTTACACACTCTGCTCAGAGTTTGTGTGTACTGTTGAATTGGGACACAGCTAATGTCTCATCAACTGTATCTGAACATGTGGCATTTTACATGTTAAATGCAATACCCAGGATAAACACAAGATGGCAGCAAACATCCTAAATTGTTCAACAAGGATTTGAGGACCATGAAGTTGAGGGAATATCAACTACTGGCCTCACAGCCTGAACACAAATTCATAAACAGCCTTCTCCATCAAACATTCATACCATTGAGACACTCCATCTCTGGCTCCTCTCCGTCCTGGCCTTTCTGCAGTCTTTTGGCGTTGCGCCTCTTTTTGCAGTAGAACATGAGTCCTAGAACTACAATGATGTAAGCCACAGCTGCTCCCACTGACAGACCGATGGTTTGGATCATCTTGTAAGGAGCCTTGTCCCCATCTTCATCAATGGGATGCACTGGTTTGTCTGTTGGGCACAGGCAGCAATACTGGTTAACTAAGACGCTCCGAAACAAATACAGGATCTTTATAAAAAACACAAATTGTGTTCCAATCATTGTTTTAGCATCAATTTTTCGCAAGAAGAGTTGGCAGATTAAAAAAAACTTTTGAAAAAAGACTAGGCTTTTGAAAATAACAGTGGTATGACTGAATATGCAAATAGCAGATACAAATATGCAGATCAATATGAATCAGATGTGTTTTACTGTGCAACAAATCCACTAAAATTATTTGTAACAATTGTCACACACGTCTCTGCCCAACAAAAGCAAATGGTAAGCCCTTATTGGTTTCATATATTAAAAGGTACTTGCATTAAATGTTCACAGTTACCTTTCTGGCTTTGTTGGGCAGTGCCATCACGCTGACCCTGACAAGCTACGACAAACAGCGAAATTCAATTGTCTCCTAAACCTTTAACTAATCTGGAATACCATCCTGCTACTTTGGAAGAAAATAAGTTCATGTGGGACACTAATGCAAGTGTGTGACTGTAATTTTCAGCTTCAGTCAGCACACAAGGAGCCAGAGTGTGAAGCATTATTAGATCGAACGTCTGCCCAATCCTATCACCTCAGTGACAGCCATGGCGTCAGAGATGTGGCTGTAGTTATTAACCTGTCGGGACGGATGACAGGCAGAGGGTGAAGGTTTAATTAATGCCTTCATCCTTTTCCATTCCTTTAAAAGGAACCCTGTGTAAAAATGTTGTGTGCGTGTGTATTAAACTCACCCACTACATACAGCTGAGCCACGCGGTCTTTGATGCTGCAGCTGTTTCCGGCCACACACGTGTATCTGCCTGTGTCGTCTGTAACGACATCTGCAATCACCAAGGAGCCATTGGGCAGCTTCTGGAACCTGGAAGAAAGAAGGGACAGATGACGGTGGAGGTCTAGGATTCACAACAAACAAGAGGGAAGGAGGACACAAAGGGCCAGACAGGCTCCATATAACCAGATTGACTTTTAACTTTATAAAATTCACATTTTCTGTGGTTAGTTTTGAGGAACAAATGCATGACAACAGAAATCCTCATTCTTAAAAGGCTAAAATGTTTATCCATGATCGAACAAAAGCAATCGGGTGTAATATATTTTCCCAAGCTTTTTCAATGATGACACTTGTACAAATATTGGCGTTAGAAGACTCATCAGAGCAGCGCCGAACTGTGACAGAAATAAGGAGGAAATGGTTTCACCTGATGCTAGATACTGAAAAATGTCAACAAAGCAAACTAAGCGGTCGAGAGGATATGTGACAGACACAGAGGTGGATGTCAGAGTATTACACTGTACAGGCAATGTTACACTGTCAGGTGTTACAACAGAGGATGTTCACCTAGACAGCGACCCGCATAAAGACCCTGAGGCAGCTGTTGGAGTGCGAGAGCGTTCCTACTTAAATGTATAAGTTGCCATGCCAAAATACCAATAAATAAAAAGCAAACAAACAAAAAAGCTCGGTAAACTAGAATGTCACTATGATCATATGGTGAGCAGAATTTTAACTTTTTTTGGTCATTTATTTTAGTTAGTTCTGGTAACATATCTGAACTCCAAAGTTCTCCATGTGGATAGAGGCAGGTACAAGAGGTCTGGATCGCTCATGAATTTTGTTTATAGAGAAAGTGCAAGAACATTAGTGAATGTGGCATGTTCTCTTAAATCACTCTTATGTGCCACATTCTTGCATGAGGCCCATTGTATTCAGGTGTGTAATACTTTAATAGCACAAGCTAAATCTAAAATGAATGCACCGAGATGAAACTGCAATCAATCCTGTTTGGAACCTGTAGTCACAAACTGTAGTCCTAACGCAGGATAAGTGAGATATCTAAAAGACAGATTATAAAGTGACTCATTTACCTCCTGTTCTTACTAATGTCCAGTGTCTTGTCTTTGACCATCCAGTGGATGTGAGGCTCGGGGTCGCCGGTGGCCTGACAGTGCAGGATGGCTGTGTGACCTTGGTAGACCGTTGTATTCTCTGGATCCACCTTAAAGCGAATGTACACTGTATGTGCACAAACACACATTCACACGCTCATTAGCACTTAAACCACAGCCGAGCCATAGTTCCTTTACATACACACTGTGGTTAATGTCATCAGTTACACTCTACAACACAAATGCAATTCATTACTGGCCAATAAAAATGCCACCAATTACACAGTAAAAGCTGCTGTGATTGCCACTTCATGAGAATGATCAATGACTGTCTCCTCGTAAAATCACCCTCAAATGTACTGACACCACAAGTACTTTGGATGTGGGACTGATGACTAATACGGTGGCGTGACACTTTCTTTCATAATTAACTGCTACCAGGATAATGAGTGAGCGGTTTACCGGCCACAGTGAGGGTCACCAGGGCTCTGATCTCCCCCTGGAGGCTGTTGGAGGCGATGCATGTGTAGTTGCCGGCATCACTGCGGGTGACTTTGGTGAAGTGGAGCTGGCCATTCCATTGCTCCAAGCGAGGCGGCAGCTCTCCTCCATCTGCAGGAGGAGACAGAAAGACGTAGATGGACAAGGGGGGATGGGGGTTAGGAAGGCAGAGCCTGGTGCTGCATTGGGAACTCAAGTGCTTAAATTGGCTCCATCATAGAAAACGCAGATAAAGGGGGTGGAATCCATGATAATAAAAGTTCCTCACACTCCGTTTATTGCAGATTCTGCTGAGCAGTCGTTCATTATCTGATTCAAGCTATTGTGAGCTAAGATTAAACCAGGGGGCGTGCTCACCTGCTTTGGTCCATCGAATGGTGGGGCTCTCTCTGCCTTTAGCTGAGCACTGGATGGCAATCTTCTTATCCAGCTCCAGGCACTGAGCAGGCTGGGGGGTCGGGGTGAACTTCAGCTTCTCTGAAACACAAGTCAAAATACCACACGCACATTACACACATGGTAGACACGGAGGGGGGTGGCACAATGTCAAAGCCTCTTTTTGTGCAACTCACGCTGCAGATGAAAATGACACGAAAAGTGGACGCAAATCTTGTTCAGACACATACAGGGAAATGTGGCTACATGCACACAAAACCGAGGTCTATCAGAGGCTGAGATCATATAAACAGAGATTGGCCAGACAAAACAGCCACATGTCAGGCCATCTATCACAGTAATCCTATAGCAGTAGAGCTAGAGATAGAGAGACACAGAGATAATGTGTTAAAATAGAGGCTAGAATAAAGCGGCTGCGTATGAGTCATATTTTACGCCACTGTAGGTGTCTTGCAGGATGCCCAGAGACAACATGGACATGCTCTTCCTATTTTAGGAAACACACACTCTCTCAAACCCACAGGCACGACCATATTTGTCTTCACTCTTTCAGTACAAGCTCAGTAAGAACAATATAATCTACTGTATATGTTGATCAACTGAGTCATTCCTTCGCAGCTTACCCAGCACAATAACTCTAGCTTGCCCAGACAGTCGGCCACCTGCAGTCTTGGTTTCACAGCCGTACATCTGTCCATCGTACACCTCCACATTGTTGATCCTGAGGGTGCCATTGTGGAACAGCTTAAAGCGAGAGTCCTAGAAAAAGGAAAAAAAAGTGAAATTCTCTAAAGCAGATATCTGGCGAGTTTTCCTCTGCTAGAGGGAGAATGCACGTCACAATAAGGCAGTAATAACTCTGTGTGTGTTATTGTGTTTGATAACTGACCTCTGGTGTGAGCATCATGTTGTTGCGGAGCCAGGTGACCTCAGGTTCAGGGTTGGCCTGAGCGTGACAGTGAAGGTAACCTGGTTTACCTTCCTCTAAGTGGCTGTCCTGAGGCCTCGTCACCCACACTGGGGCAGCTGAGTACATACATAATAGCTTGTCAGCTACATGGCAGTCCCTTGCAATACAAGTGTTAATGATCTTGGCCCATCGGTCAGTCTAAACATAGATGCCATTAATAATAATCCTTGTGTATCCGGCAGATGGTCACAGTGTTCCCACCATGCTCCTGACATTAAAGATCATGACTTACTGTAATGTCACAGAGTGCTTCAATGTGCTACTGTTAAGGTAACCCATATTGGCTCCGAAAACACTGGATCCTACATTTCCCATAATGCAACGTTGATAGCATCTTTTAATAGCTCCCACCCGCCTCCTAAATGCCCAAATCTTTCAAACCCCACATGTTTTTTCACCCTTAAAAAAAACTTTATACAACATTACACAACAGTTTTCTCAGGAGCTGTACTCCTTGTGACGAGTGAACTGAACTTAATGTTTAAAAAGCTGTCTGCGTATTACTCACTGGCCACAGTGAAGGTGACCTCCTGTGTCCTGCGTCCTGCCTTGTTCTGGGCCACGCAGGTATAGGTGCCTGAATCTCCTTCCTCTGTCGGACTGAGGACCAGATCCAGGCCATCCTGGTACACTCTGCCCTCGGTGGGCACCCGCTGACCCCCCCTCTCCCACCAGACCTCGGGCTCAGGTCTGCCGTGTGGGGGAAGACAGGTTACCCGCTGCAGGGTGTCCGCTGTGAAAACCTTCGACATCTTGGCATGCGTGTCATCTATCTCTGTAGCGGAGAGCAGAGAGAGTGAGATCATTTTCAGTGTGAGGTAGCAATTTGAATGCTGAAATAGATTTCCATTTACACAAGACTTCTGATAATCATCAATCTGTCTTCAAAGCAAAGCCAGTGACTCATTACCGATTTTGAATATTAAGCAGCCCCCAGCACACTTCCAACTCAAAGTTCTGTTCGCAGATTTCCTGTCTTGTTAGGAAAGGTCCTCTGGTGTCTAGCGCAGGCCACAGTAATTAGAGAAAGCACACAGAAGGCAAACTGCATATATACGTTGTATGGGAATTAACTAGGGCCTATGTGAGGTGGGTCATATCAAAACTGGGAGGCCCTGTACAGAAAGTGGAACATGACCTGTGGTACAAAGTCTCACAAGACCTCCCATTACTGTGTGTCCCCCAAATGGAAGTCATTAACACTTTATTGACCATCAACCCTCTTAAAGCTGGTCAGTGGCTACAACCTTCTATCAGCCTAAGATCTAAATCAATGACTGAGAATAGAAGAAAACACGTATTTCTCAGCAGATGAGAGAGAAGTCGAGCTGGGGGGTAAAGCTATGATGGCCTTACTGTTTAAACTTGTCCCTAAATACTGAATTATACTGTGACACAATCCCCTATAAAGCCTGCAGGGATTACCATCAGATTAAGTGAATTAAGGCATTTAAATGGAGCTGTGGTTCACTGGGTTAAAACTGCAGATACTTTCATACCTTGTTAATCCAAAACCCTTTGGGAAAAGGGGCTGTTTGAGAGGAATAAAGTACTTGAGAAATGCATAAAAATTCCAGCCCAAAGCTTATTTGACTTGCATGCACTTGCATTTGAAAATGCTAGCTGATTAGTAAGAATGGGAAGATACTACAGCTTGTTCCTGCTTTAAGCTCAAGCAACCATTTAAAGACATTAAAAAGCACTCTTTGGAGTCATGTTGGATAGGAAAAGAGCAGGCGCTGTTATGTGTGATATTAAAACAACTCTGACGTGTCTGGACTTGTATACATTACATTGTTTTCCCCTGTATGTGTCAGAACCTCACCTTTATGCACAACCACAAACTCATATTTGTTTTAGTTCTCATGATTTCATTTTAAAGTGGTTTAACACACCTGCTCATTTAAAGGCAGTCAATCCTGACAAGTACATGTCGAATGATGTTAGATGAAAATCATGGGGGCCGGACTAATGACTAAACATTTCACAACTTCATAATTACACTGCTTGTTATCCAGTTTGAGTCATGTTGTCTAATGTTACGTTTGCTGCCTGTTCAGCCAGGTGCTGTTTGGAGAAAGCTTGTTGAGCTAAACAAGCTTGGCAAACGGCAGGAAATAATATGGAGGGGAAGCAGGAAAATGCTCCAGCGCAGTGCATGTAGTGGATACAGCTGGGCCGGATGTCAATAAGGCAATGTGATTATCATTGGAGAGATCTGGCTCCAAGTGAAAGACCCAGAAGAAGAAGGGGGTGGAGAGCAGAGTGAGATGGAGGGCAGGATAAATATGTAGCCCAAATGTCCCATCTCACTCTCGGATTACCGAATCACAGGTGTATCTCTCTCACCAGTTCTAACTGACTGTAGATGTGTGCGTGTGTGTGCGCGTGTGTACCAGCTATGAGGAGGGAGGCCTGCAGTGTAACCCGGGACTCTCCGAGGCCACGGCCGACACACTTGTAGATCCCTGTGCTCCTGGGCTTGACCTGGGTGATCAGCAGTGTGCCGTTGGGGAACAGGATCAGACTGTGGAGAAGGGAACACATCAAACAGTTTACACTTCCGGTTCAGCTCATTCGGGCAGTTTCACTATCATTTACCAACAAACAATGTATCACATGTTATCTCACACTTTGGGAGCACTATAATGGACCAGCACATGTCACAGAAATGTTCACTACACAAGTGCAAGTCCCCCTACCCACCAGAACCCGCTCAGATGACATCTGAAAATAATTCTTAGCATTTGTTTTGGCCTGCCGGGACGCTCTGCCACTCAGGACAATAGGATGAGTGCCAGAAAATGTAAGCTATTTTAAAATAGGCCTACTTCTTTGTGCTTGGCATGTTACCTTACACTATCTCAACTGCCCTGATTCACTAAACCCAAGCCATCTGCTGCTCTAAATAAGTTAAAGTTTTTTTTGTCCACAGAACACAAAGAAAAAAGTGTCCTAGATAGTGAGTTCATGTCATTTTAACATCTTGTGCTTTATGAGGCCCTTCCCGAGGCTGGCTCCTGGCAGGCTGAAGGGGGTATCCGTGCCAGTGATGGACAGGATGAGAAGTAATTAAGGGCTGACCTTAAGCCAGCTTCAGGGATGACAGATAAGGAGCTCCCACACATCAGCTCTACAGACCAGACAACTCATCACAGCTGTGTGACAAAGTCATTGTAGAGCTCATGGGGAAGGTCAATATGTAAAGCATAAAGGAATAAGTAAAAGGCACTGCTGGATGCATTTAGGATGCTGTGTAAATCCAGAGAAGAAATTTCCAATCAGGACTATCTGGTTCTGCACTGGGTTCCCCTCAGGAGGGGTGACATTTCTGTCATCTCTGCTCTCTTCTCTGTTCAATAGCGGCAGGGAAATTAGCTTTGGGAGCTTGTGTATGTTTTCACCCGAGAGATGGAGAACAAGTCTGTGGGACATTACTTTACTCTGCAATAAGCAGAAATCAAAATGAATATCTTTTCATCTTTATCGGATCCTGTGCAGAAAGAATTGATGTAGTTTCACATTTTTTTGCCAACAGAATTGGTTTGACCCACGGGACAGAATTTCTGCGGTCTGCAAAAACAGCCTTGAGCTTACCTTGGAATGTTTTTTCTTGGTTTCACACTTATGAAAACCAATCTCCATCAAATATGCACACATAATCTAGAGGGGGGTTATCTAAACAGTGCAGGTGCTAAACATGTGATATCCCCTGCAGAGAGCAGAATTCCGCTGGCATTATATCAGCCCAGATCAATAAACACAAACATGCAGAACACCAGGCTACCTTGGAACACCTTAACCACAAAGAGGCCAGGTTTTCAAAGAAACAGTCTGTGTGTTTATATTCAAGCTATATTACCCATCCCTCTGCAATCCTGGTGCAAAGTCATCACTTCCTATGTGACCAAACTCATTACACAAGTGACTAACTATTGATATTAGATTCCTTCCTCGGTCACTGAACACAATAATCACTTTCAAAGGATTTCACTCTCCAGACAGAGCAGGCTGTCTACAATGTAACCATGTATAAGCATGAGGCGCTATGAACCCTGAGGGTATGCTTGGCACTTGGTATAGAAATTGCTTATTATCTAGTGCTTATATGTTTATAGGGGACATGCTGGTAAGCTGATTGTAGCTGGAGAGAGCTGCAAAGTCTGTTGAGAAAGGCTGGAGAGAAAGGTTGTGCACAAGTGATGTAAAGTAGGCTGCAGAGAAACTTTACAGCGCTCTGCTCCAGTAATGACATTAATTAATGTGCCATTTGTCTTGAGCATGAGCATACAGAGAGCAAAGGTTACACCTCATCGGGTTCAAAGGAACACCCGACCGAGGATGAAGCTCATGTAATGGTAAGCAAGGGGAGGGAATGAAGTTTGGGACAGGATGTGGAGTGAATGGATAGGGACTATAGAGCTTGAGGAGGAATTGGAGGAGTTAGATGTATGATTAGAAATAAAGAGAGATGCAGAGGGGAGGGGTTTAGCTCTCAACATACCGAGTCTTGTTTACCAGCAGCTCCTTTTCGTGGTACCACTCCAATGTCGGGGCCGGCACGGCTGTAAACTGGCAGTGGAAGACGGCCTCCTCGTTCCTCAACACCACCTGGTCCTCAGGAGTGACCACCGCTCGTGGAAAACTCTTATCTGTTAGAGAGGTACACAAACATCTGCATGATTACATCTGCGGGCATCAAAACATTACATTCCGTCTGCGTGGGTGCTGGTGCATCGCACCAAGCTACTCCGAGCATTATTAAAAACTGCCAACAGCAGCGTGAGGCTGGTGAGCAAGTGACCTTCAGGTGGGGGTGTGTGTCAACACCTCAGAGGCCCCGGATCGACGTAATGAGGTCAGTGGACAGACCCTTCACCTTATCTGAACCATCTCCTTTTTTTTTTTTACCTCCTGGATCATAGAATCACACACAGAAGATCATCTCTCTCTTCTCTGTGACGATCTAAAGTCATGCTACTCCAAGAAACTGGGGTTAGAAGGACTCAAGTGGGGTCGACCAATATGGAAACAAGACAAATCTGTAGCTGAATGATCCATTTGATATACAATTCTACGGGTGAAATTATATGAATACAACTGGTTATTTGTTATTTTTAACAATGGATGTTACAAAATCTTTGCACTCAATGTTATGTCACTCAAAAAGGCTTTAACTGCATAACATTTTCCTTCTATTATCATTCTTTTGACCCTTTCTACCCTGCCAGCCACCCTCTATCCCCTTTCTTTGGCTTACACTGGACTAGACTGCTGTGACCTGCCAAAACTGGAGATTTGGTACAGTACAACATAGAGTAGGAGTAATTACCTCATCTTTTGTTACACACATTTTGTTATTCTCCAAAATACAAAGCTGAAGGAGGTTGAGCTCAATAAAGAAATGGGAACATGAAAATACCCTTAATCCAGGTTTACGTGTGAGAGTATGTCAAATCAAAAAAGCCAATGGAGGTATGGTGCCAGTAGCAGTATTAGGACATGGCTATTGGTTGGTGTGAAAAAAAGAAAGGAGTGCACTCAGACCACACCTGGCCCACCCAGGAAGTCGATGGGGAGGCCTTATCTCAAAGAGCTGTGACCGTGCATTGAAAACCTGTCTAAATCTGTCAGCCTTTCCTTAAGGTGAAGCCCTATAGAAGAGCAGAGGGTGGTAACATGGTAACTGGAAACTCAACAATTATCCATTCTTCCTTCAGCCAGGTGCTAACCTAGCGTGTCTGCGTGCGTATGTTGCAGGTGGCTAATTAGAGTGGAACATGGCATCAGGTTACATGCACAGATGTGCTGCTGTATGTACAGTATTGGCCCTGTGAAGTGCTGAGGGGATAATACACAGGAGGTACACACACACACACACACACACACACAGAGTAACCAACAAAAGTCATGTTGAGTGCCTACAGAAAAACAAAAGGTCTCCTGATACAACACAGTACACCAAACTGTCTGTGAAAGCTACAGTTACACAGTCAGATCAACAGATCAACACTGCTGCAGAGGGAGCTGATGTTGTTGCTCGCTCGGTAGATGTTTATGATGTTTCTGACTGCGTGGGTGGCGGAGGAAGAAGGTGCTAACACACTCTCTGGTAATCACATTAGGAGTTCCATCACTTTCTCTTTCTGCTCTCTCTCATCACTAATGGTCCATATACCCCCTCCTCCTTTTCACCACACTTCCTGGCAAGTGTGGAAATGTGGAAAATGTGACTTGTTAAAAGTCATTTTCAAGCAAAAATGCCAAACAATCACAGGTTCCAGCTTCTCTAATGTGGAGATTTGCTGATTCTTTCTCATTTATGTTATTACACAATTTTTGGACTGCAGGTGGGACAAAAAAAAAGGGACGACATTTGAAGATGTTACCATGGGCTCCTGGAAATCTCCATCGAGGGTGTATTTTGCACCATTTGACATTTTATAGGCGAAAGGTATCCAGCGGGAGGGAGAAATAACCATTAGTTGCAGCTCTAAACGCAATTCTAAGAGTGCCAGGAAAGCAATAAAAAAAAAGGTATTCAAATGAGTATGTAAGGTCAACCAAGAAACCTCAGATAATTTATATGTTTCAGCGGCTGAACACACCGTCGTGTAAGGACATACACGCATACCTATAATGTTGAGAGTGAAGTTGCGGTTGCTGCAGACGTGGCCGGCTGCATTCTTGGCACAGCAGTAGTACAGGCCGTTGTCGTCTGGACTGGCACTCTTGAAGTTGAGCGTCCTCTCCTTGTTGTTGATCTGATGACTCTTCTCAGTGAGCTTCACCCCGTCCTTGAACCACTGGCACGTCGGCCTGAGAGGAGAAATAAAAAGGACAGGCATGAGAGAGGTTTAGGAGAAGTAATGGCAAAAATGGGGAAGAGCCGGGTGATTGATAGAGACAAAAAAAAAAGAAGAGATACAAAGGTGAGGAGAGGAGGGTAAGAAGAACAGGAATAGAGGAAAATAAGGGGATGACAGAGGTCAGCGAGGACAGCAGAATCATTTTTCAGTCCATGAACCCTGTGAGCTCTGAACTTGAGGTGACTCACCGTGGGTGTCCATCAATATGACAGCTCAACGTGACCGGCGCAGAGCTCTCGATCTCCCCTTCCGAGGCGGGCTCCTTCAAAGCCACCCCACCACTTTCTAACCCTACAGAAGAAAAAACAGAGGAGACTGTAAGCGGGAGGAGGGACAGGAAGAATAATTGAGGAGAACGACAGGAGGAAAAATTGAGTCAAGTAGTTGTCCTGTCATCTGTCCTCTTGGGACACACAGCGATGTTAATGCGGGCAGCAGGGAGTCGGGCACATCCCTGTGACAGCACTATGACTCAGGAACAGACAGAGCAGAGAGCTACCACATCACTGGGTCATCTTACTACGGCATGCAACTGTCCTGCACTCACAAGAGCGAGCTGGGCCTTTACAGTGCTTTTTATGGACATTTAATGGACAGTTCATTGACTTACTGTGTTCAGAGGGCTACTATGCATGTCAGAGCAGCCCATAAAATCAGGCAGACGGGGACAAAACTAGGCAACGCTGAACATTTGTTTTTATTTTTGGCCACAGCACCTCCCAGTTATAATTTTAAAAATGCTGGAACAGAGCAATGTTTAAAAATGTCTTCAATCCTGGTGTGTCTACCTCACCACCGCGCCATGAAACAAGCTAATGCTACAACAATGTGATCGGAGCCATCACTCACAAGTAACATGAAACCTGATCAATGGTCTCCGAGTGACAGATAAACCAGAGAACAGATGAAGAAAACAGATGGTGGGTAACTGATCCACAGTCGTCTCCTGAATGCATCATGGTGCAGTGAGAAATGAGGGGAAGCGTGTGGTTTTACCATTAAGGGTTAGGGATATATCAAGGACATGCAGTATGTCAAGAAATCATCACAGCAGCAAATCATTCCTGCTTTATCCTAGAAGAAGGGTAACATATGATCATTTTTCAGTGCATGAGACTAGTAGATATATTTTATGATGAACTGAGGCACTTCATTCCTCTTTCAATAAAAAGGGACTGTGGTGACTCCTGTAAGCTAAGCCTGTTTGGTGAAGCCAGATTACAATTCAGTGTCAGCCATAAAAATTCCATATTTGACCTAATGGAGACACGTGCCTGCTGCTGAGCTAGATGCACACTAACGTCTACTGGATGAAGAAAGAAATATTGCACGGTTATTTAGAGAGACCCAAGTTGTCGCCTTTGGCGAGTGACACTATAGTTGATTTCCATGAAGTCACGGAGGTGCTGTGATGTCCAAGAACTTCTGCCGCGTGCATCGGCTGGGTAACCAATTCTAATGTTATATTATAATTATAATGTTCAGATGTTTATCTTTTGCTTTTTACTGCATGTATTGCTTACAGTCATTTATGGCATTTCTTGCATCATCATCAAAAACAGTCAGATAAACTTGAGCCACTGATATGCTACACCTGGCATGCAACACACCTGGCTGTATTTCCCCTTCCTGTACAAATGCAGTCCCATTGTAGCCATCTGCTCACCAGTGTACAATAGAGTATTACACCAAAATAAACAAAGACAAATAAATGGATAAATGGCTCTTACAGACACCTTAGATATGGCTGTAACACAGCCATAGTGCACTTTGCTGGAATTCCCCTCCGCTTGCTGTGTGTGTGTTGACTACACAAATACTTCATGTTTACACTGAATGAGAACCCGGGCTAATTGCTATTTATGTGATGATATGTAAGCCGTGATGTAGAACATGCAGTAATTGTACACCCAGCGTGCTTACAGGCTGCATATAGAAAGAGCATGTTTGTTTGGGTTGCCCTTGGTTTATGCACGAGTCCATGAGGGTTTTGTGTGTATGTACACAGTATGTATAAGACATTATATCATGCTGAGCTCCATTCGTATGTCCTGTGGCTGAATACTGTGGCTGCATCTCTGCTGCTGTTTGGATCATCTTTAAAATATGCATGGCATGAGCCTCCACCTGATACAGGGGTGGAGAGCAGGGGGAGCAGCACCACTGTAAGGTCAGAGGGGGCGCTAGAGGGAGAACATGTCACAATGAATTACACAGGGAGCTGACAGTTCTCTGCACCCCGGGGGGATCATGGGAAACAGTCTCTACAGTAACATGGTCATGGTCTTATATCCCCATCTGTGCCAGGCAGGCACCGTTCATTAGCTTCCTCCCAACACAGATGCCCCAACAACTGTGTGTGTGCGAGAGTGAGTAAGCGGTAGTGATGAGTCAAACACAGTTGATGATGCTCTGCCCATAAGCATTAATGCATGTGTGCAAATGTGCTCAAATGTCTTGACAGTTAATCTGCAGAGGATGCTAATCGGTTGTGATCAGTCAAGGCCGTTCCAGTCAATGGTTTCAGTAGCTTACAGAGGAGGAATAGGAGGAGGAGGAGGAGAGGATGCGGAAGGCCATCCCAGCTACGGGGACCTGGGGCCAGACACTCAGACAAGACCCATTATTAGCGCACTGGAAGCATAAGGGGCCGACAAAACCAGAAGGGGAAACAGTGAGTCACTGAGGAGGAGGAGAGGGTAAGAAAAGGTTTGATGGAGCAACAAGTATCATTGCAGTACGACGGATGTTTGCAAGTGAAATCAAAGAATTTGTCGTAACAGGTATCAGATGGTGTCAAACTGTCAACCTGTATTTTAAAGTCATATTCTGTGCTGCTTTCATGAGAGTCCATGTGTTTATTTCTGCTGTTTATTGCCATTTAGAAGAACCCCACCCCCACCCAGCATAGTGAATCAAACCACAGATCTTAACCTCGAGGCATCTAGTAGGTCTTCTTTGGGAAAAACCCTCACACTCCAGCAGGTTAAAAACAATTCTGGGTATCATTTCATTTCCAATTTGACCTGGATTTTCTGACAGTCACACATTCTAACCCCTCTAACTCCACTCACAGCTCTATTCACAGTTCTCCAGCTGTCCACTCGACAAACAGAAGGCGCTCTTTCATAACCTATTAGTGGCAAATACCTCCCCGTAATCCCTCTCAGAATGTATGACTAAGTGTTGGAGCAGGCCTGGCAGCTAACACCATAATTAGGGGCGTATAATTATTATGTTGGAGGCAGAACAGGAAGCTCTATCAATGCAGTGATGATAACAGATGAATTGTGAAGATATTGTCAAGGCAGATGTTGCGACCATTCATCCCTCACTGTGCCAAAAGGCAGTTGTATGTGTGTGTTTGTCTGTTTCACTTAATGAGCTGATTTGTTGCCATGGAGAAGAGAGGTAGGGTGGATCATGTTATCCAGGGGATATGGGGATATGATTTGACTGACAGAGCCACATGGACGTGGAAATAACTAAAACATGTGGCAGGGCGGCTTCATATTGCAAACTTTGTAAAAAAAAAAAATCAATTTATAAAATGGAAAAAAGTGCCCTAGGGCAGTGCTGGTAAAAGTGCGACGAGGTGTCAGATTTGACCAGCTGTGGCTGACAGAGGTCAACAGGCCTGGCTGCAATCTATGGCAACAGAGTCTGCTGCTGTGACACGGCAGAAAGAGAAATAAAGACACTCCGAGCAAAGTCCCTCTGCAGGGGAGAAGCTGACAGATGGAGCCTGAGTCATTAAATATGAGGAGCTGCATTTTGTCACAACCGATATGAGAAAACCTTCAGGTTGTAGGAACGGTGACGGGGTGTGTGGGTGGAGCTGTACTTCCAATCACACAGGATGCTCTCAAATGCAGCTGCTGAGAAAAAAAAAAAAAAAAATGTAGGTTAAGGGTACGTGTGATTAAACTAAAAGAAAGCGTGTGCGTTTGTACTTGTGTGCCAGTGGTTCTGTGATTTGAAACATTAAATAGGCAGGAAAATGTGTCTGTGTTGCTACTGTATCCCTTCTTCCTAGAATCTGTGTCACTTATTTCCAAACACCGTCAGTCTGCATCTTGTCAGAGCCAAGCGAAGCGTTGCCTCCAGGACCAACAAACACGCTGACAATAGTGATGCCTGATTCTGACCCCTCTGCTGGACGCGGCCTCGCCATGGAGACCCAGCGACCGAACAGGACAAAGGGACAAAGGGGGGCTAAAAATTCTATTTATGAAAACAGAGGGGAGATAATTACTCTGAATAACTCAACTGGCAGGATTTGCCCACCCACCATCAAGAGCAAGATAAATTAACTCTCTCTCTGCAGGAGGGCGGGGGAACAAACTAGTCTGGTACAGTCCATAAGGAACCCCCACGCAACCCACATTTACTACTATCCACGCAAACTTGCATACACATGAGCGAACGCACATGCAGAGCTAATGCCAGAGGGGGTCTTTACTTTCAAGCTGCGTGCAGCTTTATCGCCTGTTAAACGTATGTTGGGGAAATATGAGCGCATCTGTCATAACACGGTCCGATCCACCTAAAGTGATCCAGGGATGGATCCAGCCAGCCTGCGCATTATGACAAAAATCTAAATGTGTTGGTATACGCAGACAGATGTAGCATACAAAAGTGGTTAAGGGTGATTTATCACTTCATGCTGCTTCACCGTGTGTGTGTGTGATTCAGCAAAGTATGTGCTGTGCGATAAATTATCTTGTTTCTCCTTTAACAGAGGACAGAAATTCTACTGTCGGTGGTTTCTTATCTGAAGTCATGCCTGAGGAGTCCACTCATGTTGCTGTACTCGTTTTAAAATTGATACTACTGAAGCCATTGATCTTGCAATTTCTAGCGTGGTACATTGATAACACTACAGCCATTAATATGTGCCTCTCAGCTATATTGCTCATACCTGCTTTATGTACAGAATGTCTGCTGTGCTGTCATATCTGAAAAGGGAGAAATGTGTTGTCAGTGTTCCCAGCATCCTACCCCTGTCCTCATAGTGGATTTTCTAAAAGCCTCTTCAAGCGGCCAATTTCAAAGGTCTCCTTGAAAGGCTATTTCATGTGATGCCCTATCAACACCCTCAGAAGCAGATGGAGGCTCCATGCATGCAAACATGCACGCTCATTAACACCCACAAATAAGGAAATATCATGTGCATTTATTATTATTTTAAATCCAGTTACAAATAAACAAACAGCAAGCAGGTTTGTGACTATGCCTTGGATACACTGGTGGAGTTAGTGAGGAGTTTCAGAGGGTCACATTTAAAAAGAGAAGACGTGTATGCCTTGCAACAACGTTGGTGAAGTGAAGTCACACATTATCCAGACCACCATATTTTGACACTCTATATCTAAATGTTAATTTGTGTGAGAGCAACGCACATCTACAGTGTCATAAAAGGTATCACCAGTCTTATGTAAATAAGTGCCCATATACATTGCCATGATTAAACCAGTTCAGCGAGAAAAACATAGATTTTATTATATTAATACATCCCCTTCCTTCCAATAAAAATGCACCTCTGTTTTCCAATGCGTGGGAATATTAATGACCTGGCATATAATAGAGTTTATTCTGGGTCATGATGGCAGCTCTTAAGAACTGGTGCTTCATGTCTAACTTGTTTCTTTCTTTTTAAAATCTGTGGGAGTATGTCACTTTTATTGACACACTAGATCATGTTAAATGCAACACATAAAAGCAGTTCCCTTCAGATCAGACATGGTTTGGAAAACGGATGTGCTTCTCTGGTCTATCTGGCTAAAACTTGAATCATTTAGAGTCGGTGTTCAACATCACAGACCACAAATATCCATTGGTGGAGACACATCATAGAGCAGGGGTTAAACCTCTGCTCTCTCCCTCCGTCTGTCCCCCTCAGTTTGCTACTAGGAGGTCTGGACACTCAATCTGCTCTTGTAATCAGCCTTTGAACAAGTAACTCCCGGCTGAATGTAGCGAGAGGGCAACATATTCCAGATGGAGCCATTTTTCCACCCTGCTTTGCTTTTTGTTTTCTACCGCCATCAGTACTAACACAAAGGCTTTTCACTAACAACTAGTACCTGAGGGCCTTCCACAATACGTGAACAAGGTTGTTATTTATCCCAAACGGGGCTTTGCAGAATTCCCATGGCTTCCTCTGAAACTTGATCATTGAGATTTGGTTATGGGGCTAACCAACAAAATTAAGATACTTGTGTGCCTCCTCTTAATGGGACAAAACCATTGGAAAGTTACAGAGTGAAAAACCTGACATGAATAAAAATCTGGATTAAGGAGGGCAGTGTTCATCTACACCTAAATAATTATATACCATTACACTGCTCAGTAATTTTCAGACAAAAGCCTTTTGATAACATATGGGAAAACGAGAGTGTTGCACAACGGAGAAAAAAAAAAAGATACAAGCAACAAGAAACACATGCTCGGTGGCACACATATCCAGTTTCCTTTGGACAGACAGCGAGGAAGCCACAAAGAACAAGGCAACAAGGTGGAAACATTCCTTCAGCTCATACTACCTGTCATCTTATACTGTGACTTTTGTTTGGCTTTTTTGATCCAGAAACTGGATGCACACCCTTGCTGCCATTATGAAACCCTGTCAGCTGGCAATTTTTACTCGAGAGGTTATTTTTTAAGAAGGAGGGTGAGAACAGCTTGAAATTAAACACTTACACTTGATATTGAAGGAGGCATTGGTGGAGTGGAGAGACTCTCCCGTGACCTTGTTTTGTGCGACGCACTCAAAGTTTCCTGCGTCCAGCCGCCGATCCACAGCGGTGAATTTGAGGTTGCTGCCCTCCTGGAAGCGCCTCTCGTCATTCTCTAAGGCCTGGCCGTCGTGAAGCCAGCTGTAACTGATGTCGGCTGGGTCGCTGACCTCGCAGCGTAGCATGGCGCTGCGGCCGTGCAAGGCATCCTGGGACTTGGGCTCCTTGGTGAACTGCATGGTAGCAGCCTGGATGGACAGGACTGGAATTGGAGAGAGAGAAAGAGGGAAAGTAAATGACAGAGGATTAGAATGGGGCTGCTGTTAACATTTTACTGCTTTTTCCGTTCATTAAGTGTATGCCATAGCGACCACTTAGCCTTGCGGAGGAATGTGATGCTTAGACAATACTGGCAAGCTGTGAATTATTTTGTTGTAAAATGATCAGACCCAACACGGAGAAAATACCTTTTCCCGTTAGTGATGCTGTGACGCCGAACACACACACACACGAGCCTCAGAGTCATACGCCATCAGCACAGGGAGACATGTCTCTCAAACAAGACAGGATGTTTTGTACACATCCCCACGCACACTTAATTCTTTTTATTTCCACTCATGTGAACAAGCTTTGTGTGAGAGACATGCTTTCTGCTCTATTTACCCGCATCTCAGTGGAGAAAATGACAAGAGTGTGACTTGGACTACAGCTGGAAAAATGCTTCATACAGTCATTTTTTAAATGCTACCGTTATATGCCAAGAGATCACAATACATAAGTCACACAATCCAGGGGCTCAGTTTTGCTCATGGTTCCTCATACCAAGATTTATTTTGAGTGTGTGTTTCCCATTTTTATTTTCCCCATGTTTAATGTCAGTCACTGAACAACCAGAACTTGAAAGAGCATGTTGGTGACAACACTGCAGTAGTATGTGTTAACAGAGCTATGATCAACACATCTGCTAACCAATTAATCTTTATATTCTGTGATTTTTTAAACAGACTCAAGACAACCATCAAAAACCACAAATGTTTTCTTTGGAAAACTTGCTTATTCCAGCTCACTGTAATATGATCATACACGTCCACCTGATAAATCTTGTGTCTACCTCCTGTTGAAGGACCAATCATAGACAACATAATGACATATTTTTATTTCAGTTCACAAATATGTCTTTCATGGCAAGCTGCACTCATGGTTGTTGCCAATTAGGAAAATCTTGGTAAAACAAAAGGAAGGTGTCTAATGCAGCTCCACTCTGTCACCTTATTTGAGCAACTACCACAATTAACTACCCACCAATGATAATCTCCACCGTGTCTTAAGGCAGGCGCTCATCTGCCCTGTGTAGCACGATGTTGCCATACCTGATGTTACGGCTTTTTAGCACAAGGAACGGTCCACCGCTAGAGTTGATAAAGCAAACCTACACCTGCATAATGGTGCGAGTGCGTCGGTCTTCATAGCCTCTTGCAGGACTGCAGCCAAGTAAAAAGGGGATCTTTCAATAATGTCAAATCAAGGAGCCTGTTGAAGATGAGCCAAGGTAATTCTTCCATCTTTGACCCTCCTCATCCCATCGCTCCTGTCCTCCTCCCTCCTGTTCATCTCTTCATCAGGATCACCTTTGTTTCGGCTGCAGGTGGCTCGAGCTGACAGGGTGATCAAAAAAAATAAAAAAATAAAAAAATTTGACGTGGCCAGGCAGAAAGGCTGGTCAAACAAGACAGCTAGAGAGGCTGTGGATAGTTTTGCCTTAAACTCCCCTTTACCTTAAATTCTACAGGCAGGAAGAAATGACATACTGTGGAAATTCTATGCATCTTTGCAAAGAAAAGTACATCAGAGGTAGAGAACCAAACAAGTATCAGAATGTTAGCTTAAGATGTGGATCTCTGTGACAAATGTCAGCATGAAAACTATACAAAGATACCATCTGTTACACACAAGGCAGGTGACAAACTGAGAGGATCAAACTGAGCCTTAGGTCAAAAATGTAGGAGATGTGCATTATGGATTCACACTCACATTCAGCCCACCAGCAACTGCACTAAACACCTAACCTGAAGAGAACATAGCTAAAACATTAGCAGCAACTCCTTTGTTTAAAAGGGCACAATAGCACTGAAGTCAAAAATCACCATTAGATGTTTTCCTACAATGGGACAAATGCACAGACATGTCCTGTGATGCAGTGGGGGCAGAAGAAACCTGTCCCTTCAAGGCTCAAACACAAACATGCTCAGTGTGAAGGTCACTGCCTTTGTAGGACGCTGGAGAAAAGGATACGGTACAAATGTTCCCCCGTGAGGATTTTACCGACAGCTATGACATTAACATCAAACCAATGAGAGGAGTTAGTGCAGTACTTCTGCAAAGCCCAAAGAAAACCACCTGTATGTGTGAGACCATCACCATCCTGAGAATGTCCCCCTGCTCTGACTGCTTTTTATAAACCACTTTTATATGAAAGCACCCATTGCTGTTGGATCTAGATGATATCTATAGAAGCACATTCTATAAAAAAAAAAAAACAACAGCAACATACTCTGTTTTGGTCACACGTGTCTTGACTTGGTAAAACAGCTAGGAATTGTGAGAAAATGACACTATACTCCAGTGTTATTACTTTTAGACCATCATACTTTTTGTAATTTCCCCAGGCCTTGCAGCCAGATGGATCGATGGCTCCTTTCGGGAATATGTTTTTTTCTTCTCGTGGAGACACTGTATTAGAGGTCACAGCGGAGTGGTCGCTCTTTCAGCTGAAAATACAACGTAGGGGAGAAATTTACAGGCTCCAGGAGAGACACCTGCTGCCAGATGATTGGCTTTTATTTTACTGTACCAGGCAAAATTTCTCACTTGGGATGAAACTTAACCCCTTCACCTCAATTTGTGCCACTTAGACTGAAATGCCACGCATCTCACATTTTTCCCATAGAGATGTTACATCTGCCTGCCTTAGCTTACTCTCGTGACGGTCATGTAGGCTGAAGGTGAAGCTAACTCACAGTGATCAAACGTAATGTTCAATCACCATTATTGAATTAGACAGAATATTTAAGTCGACAAAATTGACAAACATTGTCAATTAAAAATCAATAAAAATTATTAATTGAGCAAAAACACCAAACATTTGTTAAAAATATTTGAGTTTTGGTCAGTTGGTTAAACCTACTTTAAGATGTCACATTGGGCTCCGAGAACCTTTCATGGACAAATGACCAAAGAATGAATCTATTAATAGGAAAGAAATGATCAAGAGATTTATTGATTATGAATAGAACAGTTAGCCCATGCTCATAAATCATTCTTCCATCATCTGAGCTCTGGTACGATTGCTTCAAATGATTTATAGCACACAAGGATTGTTACAACTTCTCTTCTGTAGAAGCAAGTGGCCTCTAACAATTCTCCTAACAGACTGTGAATATGTTCCATCTGTGTAAAACTGGGATAAAGGGCAGCAGATGGGTTGGAAACACCAGCAGAATCATCCCCAACATTCACCTCAAACAATCGATCAAATAATGTTCACAGACAGCGCGCTACGTCCGTGCCAAGCTTACAGCTGGGGCGTGAGGTAGCGTGCCAACTTCCATCACACTGAGCCTCCTCTGTGCACGGTGATCTTACAAGCTTTGGTGGAGGCCCGGCGGTGCAATGGCATGTAGTTGATGGTTTCATTTGAGATGCACGTTGACGTGTGTGTGTGTGTGTGTGTGTGTGTGTACTTGTGTGTGTTTAAATAGGGAATGACTTCTGGGAAGAGTCCCAGCAGAGACAGCAAATACAGATAAGGTGTTTTCACATACCACAGGATGACAGACATGAGAGAGAGAGCGAGAGGGAAGAGTGAGGCACAGTCTATCACATCTCAGGAAGTCTGCCAAGTTTACTGTACTGTTCAAACAGGGAAGGCATCGTGACCTACATATCTCACACACACACTGTAGCCCTGCCTCTCAAACACTCATATAAACAGACACACAAGTGCAGCCTCCAAGGGCACACACACACACACAAAGCACACAATCATATACACAATGCCGAAGCTGCCACCCCGTATCCCTCCACCAACATGACAAAGGCACACTGCAACACAAATACTACTAAAGTTGTGTCTGTCTGACAAAATCAATACAATAATTAATTTAGACTGTGCTTTTCACTGAGTCACACACGAGCTAAAGGAAAGGTGAATGCTTTGCACTGCACACAGTGACATTTCAAAGAGATAAGCAGGGCAAATGTTATCCAAACTCATACGGAGGGCCCTTCAAAGCGAGAGTGAAAGGGAGAGTTATAGATAAAGCAAAAAAAAAACAACAAGACAGGGGAATACAAGATGGGAATGTTCTTATATTAACTCTTGCTAAGAGTGAGGTAATAAAAAGGGTTGAATGTTAAACTGAAAAGTCCTGTCTACGATTGAGCTAACCGCAGAACAAAGAAATACAGTCAAGTAGAATGAATCATTAATGGTACACTGGTACATGTGGAGTTTTTGACCACTCGTGGCGCTATATATATATATTTTATGAGGTTCCCCGTTTTGTTTTGTTCACACACAGGCGTATCCCTCACACTGGTTTCATGCTATTCTGTTGACCGACAGTTGGTGGTGGTAACATGCAAAGAAGCGTATCAATGTGCCATTAAAGGCAGTGAAGAAGAAGACTGCAAGCTAGTAAACATGGATGTTAACAAAACAGGATTTTAAAAGTTTAATAATCAGAAAATGTTTTTTGAGCGCCACAGGACACCTTTAAGTTTTAAAATGAGAGCTTTATAGGATTAATATTTTCATTATTGATAGAAGATTATTTTCAAGATGAATACTTTTAATTAATAATTTTAGTTTATAAAATGTCTATTAAAAGGAAGTACTGAAAGTTGCTCATTAAAATGTTCTACAGCCCATTGGACAGCTACCAATTCCTTGTTTTGACCAACCAACAATTCAAATGCCAAAGATATTTAATGTAAAATCACCTAAAACAAAAAAGCTGCTGTAACCAGGAAATGTACAGCATTTTTGCTTGATGAATGAATGAATATTTAAACAATCTTGATCATTGATTAATCACTGAAGTTTCTGTTATTGTCTTTTTTTTTAAACCAGAACGATTCATAACAGGAAAAGAATCTGATGTCGCAATAAATAAATATCTGTAGAAAACTGCTACTCATTCTCCCTGGAACCTCCATCTCATCAGAAATTTAAAAAAAAACAGAAAACAGAGATGTCCCAGCTCTGATAGCAATCAATATGCGCTTACTGGGAAAAGCTTATGCACCTGGATGAGCAGACATCGCTCATGAAAAAGTTCTTCGTTTTCAAAATAGTTTTGCGTTTCCCTGGATTTCGATCGTGGTATCTGGAAACAAGTTGGAAGAGACAGAAAGTAGGTTAAAGATGGAGGGGGAAACTGCCGAGAGGGGTAAAATATCTGCGCAAAGGGATTCTCCTCTTCAACTCGCTGCACTGCCGACCCCATTAAGCCTGGCTCGGCTGTCAGGTGGAAGTCGCCTTTAAGTCGGCCTGACAGCCAGAACCCACCATAATGGGCTCATCAGCAACCCACGCCTTCATTCTCTCGCTCAGCTTTGTCTGCTGGCGCAGGCAGAGGTTGAATTGTATTTCAACAAAAACTACACTGTATACCATATCAGCATTGGGAAGAATGCAAGACGCAGAGTTGGAGTGTGGGTAACTCGAGCAGGGAGTGCGTGTGCGATATCTATGGACGTTAACAAAGAAATCAATACCCAGATAAAACCAACTGTTTGCTTAATGTGTAATGTTAATACAGACTACAGGCTTTCATTGTGCAGGGAAAGGTTTAATGGTTAAACTCAAAAGACTCTCCTGGAAATGTTTAAAATAAGAACCTTAATTCCTTCAGATAAACAGCGGCATCAAAGATGGTGTTATCTTGAAAATCAGGATTGTGCGTCTCCAGCAGGCCATCACACAGGACAGTGTTATCTCTGAAACTGCAGCAGGGTGACGACAACCAGGGGGAAGACACCCGCATATGCACTCGCACAAAAAGCAGCACCCACAAATACCTGCCACTTGGTGGGCTGTGTCGAAAGCGAGACAGCTGCTCTGAAATGTTTTAGTGACAGGAGAGCAGAGGAGTCTTGGAGTCGCAGAAATGAGTGTTGCTGACAGAGCGTGAGACAGTGATTGCAGCATTCAACATGGCTGCTATTAGATGTCTATCTCAACGACGCCGTGGCCCCAGTGACACCGTTTCCCAGAATCACACACATTAATCTGCTGCAGACATCCTTTAAAACATCGACATTGTCCAACACTCTTTGTTAACAAATGTCCATTAGAGAGTTTAAGTATGAAAACAGCACTATCCAAAGTCATCGCCGTCTCCTCTGCCATCGTTAATGAAGACACCACTACCATCCATGATCACTCTATTTTCATTACTCCCTCCTCTCCGCAGCCACACAATCTACATAAGATAAGACAAGCGAGACTCCCAGCCCTCTTTAATCAAACTGCTCACACTGACAAACAACAAACGGTGCAACTTCAAGAGTACCAAAAGCATGTGGCACAGACATGATTAGAGCACTTCTGATCGGATCAATTATTAACAAACTCCAAGGAGTTCACATTTTTCATGATTTGGAGTCAGAATGAAACATCTTATTTAGTTACTGGCAATCAGGAGGTCAGACAAGGGCCTACACGCCGAGCACAGACTGGAAAAACGTCATCAATTTTTCAAGATGCAAAGGATGGGTAGAGAGGGAACACTGATGTAGACTAACTCTCTCTTTAAAAGCATCTATTTAAGCAGCTGCTGTCATGTTTAACCCTGCGAACACGGTGGGCCTCCTTACATTGAAAGACACGCAAGTCTTCTGCCCTGCGGTCGACTTTAAGAGGAAAACATTCAAATTCTAAATAAGAGTGGAGCCTCCTTAGTGTCAGGTAATGAGGTCAACTTAGTGCTGCAGGTCAGGCATGCGGGGGGAGGGGATAGTATAAGTAGACGTGCGTCAATGCTTCAAATTAGTTTTAACCTCTTAGAAGTAGCCCTGGGTATCGAACCTAAATACCTTTCAAGTACAAACTGAAATGTGCTCTTAGCATCAAGTTTCACAAAGTGTCATCTTACAAAAGTGAAACTGAATGCTTGCCTGGTCCGATTCTTTGTCTTGTTCTTTGATCGGATTATTCCTGATCAAAAAAGAGATACTTTTCCAACTTAAGACTACATTTCCTTAAAAAGGCAAAAGTCTTTATTTAAAGACTGATGCATTGAGGCAGATAACTATCTGTCACAATGCAAGCAAGTGTGTTTTTAAATGTCTGAAGTAAAACCTCAGATGAAAAACTCTGATAGCTTTGTCCTCAGTTGTGTTCGTGGACCAAGACATCAGGGAGATAAATTGAGGTGTGAATGAAGGGCAAAGTCATGAGCAGCACCAAAGCCTGCTGACAGAGCTGTCAGTGCCCGTCAACAAATAATTACCGTGTGTGTGTGCGTGTGTGTGTGCGTGTGCTTTCCACTGACTGAGTTGCCTCCCCTGGCTGCCTCCTTAAAAACTGGTTGGCAGAAGATCTCCCTTAGAACTGACAGTGTTATGGTCTCATAAACACAGTGGAAAAACCCAAAAGAGCATAAACCAGGTAAGATTCATAAAGACTGTGATATCGTGACAAACCTTAATTCCACCTACAGCAAAAATAGAGAGATAAAAGTGTTAGTAAGAAGTGTGCCTGCCTGAATGAGTGTATCAGACAAACAAATGCACGCAAAACAATGTTGGATAAGAATGTGCGTCATGGTAAATAAAGTAAGAAAAGAAGATTTATTTTGTGGTATTAAAAGTGTAACAGAAGATGCATAACATTTGGTCTATACTAAACAAAGCACTGCTAACAGAAACGTAGAAGCTAATCTCAGATACTGATGTCAAATTGAGTTTATATTGAAAAGTACATTTCCATGCTTCGGTGATCTCATGGTGTGTATTTTTAACAAAGTTGTGTGTCAGCAATAGCTTTTCTTTTTATCTCCAACGTGAATTGGACAGAGAAATCACCAGTGCATGAAGCTGAAATGCCCCCGCAAACAAAGAGGTCAGGTTGCCTGATTTAACTTGACAGCAGAGACGTTAAACAGGACCGAGTCGGACCAGGTACAATGTCTCCGTTAAAGCCTTGGAACGGGAGCGACAGTTTGGATCACCAGACTGATCCCATTATTTTCCTCTGTCAGCTTTTGTAGACTACACTAGGTGACTTTGTCCTTGGCTTCATGCAGGGAATTAAAAAGGTGCAAGAGCAGAGGGAGTTCACGTACTTAGATCACAAACTAGCCAATAGCTGCAACTAACAACTGTTATATTATTGATTAATCAACTAATTTATTGGATCAACTGATTCATAATTTACTGAGAGGCGATGCCTCAACAGTCCCATAATATTTAATTCGCAGTGATATAAAAGCAGACAAATCCTCATATTGGAGAAGTTGGAACCTGCAGATTTATACTTAATATATGACTTAAAGGAATAATGTGACATTTTGGGGAGAACACTTATTTGCCGTCTTGCTGAACGTTAGATGAGAAGATTGATACCACTCTTATATCTGCATGCTATATGAAGCTACGACCAGCAACCAGTTAGCTTAGCATAGCGTAAACACTGGAAACGGGGAAACAGCTAGATTGGTTCTGTCCAAAGGGAATAAAATCTTCTTACCAGCACCTCTAATCCGCACTAATGAATGTATTCTATCTACCGTATTTTCCGCACTATAGGGCGCACTGGATTATAAGGCGCACTGTCAATGAATGGTCTATTTTTGATCTTTTTTCATATATAAAGCGCACCGGACTATAAGGCGCATTAAGC